>JBBPBX010098696.1:0-12647 GCA_038048925.1 Garcialebias charrua | reverse complement strand
CACAGTGTCTCATCTGTAAATATTTCCATAGGTTTGCTCTGCCTTCCAGTTCAAATGTACGAGTCAACTCCTCATAGGACATAAATTGTCCATCTTTATACAAATCACCAATGGTGTGTATGCCACGTGAATGCCACTGCCCCCAAAACACAGGTTGTTTACCAATAGATATAGTAGGATTATTCCAGAGGGATGCATATGTCTGTACCTGATGTGGAAGCTCTAACATTCTATGGACTTTTGACCAAACCTCACTAGAATGAATAAGAACCGGATTTGTTGTGTCAGTCTTTTGAGACAGTTTGTGTCTTGGGTGGAACGGTGAACAAACATCAGTTTCAATGCATATCCATTCCTGCCCGTTCACAGGTTCCTCCCAGTGTTTAACTAATTTAATCATTTCAAATGACAAATAATAAAGTTTTGAATCTGGGAGTCCTAGACCACCCTTTTCTCTAGGGCCATATAATTTATCTAGTTTTATTCTTGCTCTTTTATCTCCCCACAAGAAAGACTTAATCAAGTTTTCATACCTTTTAAAAATGTCTGGCGGGATTGTAACGGGCAGCATCATTAACAAATAATTAAACTGAGGGGTGGTGATCATTTTAATAAAATTAATCTTACCCCACAAAGTTAATTTAATCTTTTCCCACTTTTCAAAATTTGTTTTAATTTTTGACAACACCGGATTAAAATTTAGTAAAGGTAATTCTTCCAGATCCCTACTAAGTCTAATACCCAGATATTTCATACCTTTAGGTGTCCACTTAAATTTAAAATTTTCCACCATATTTGAGTGACATAAAGCAGATAATGGCATGGCCTCTGACTTAGTCCAATTTACTGTGTATCCCGACACCTCTGAAAATGACTGTATGGTGTCCATCAGATATGGCAAGGATGTAAGTGGATGGGTGATGAGTGCTAAAATATCGTCTGCGTAGAGAAGCAGTTTGTGTTCTTGTTGACCCATGTATACTCCTTTAATGTCCTTATTTGCCCTGATACCCACTGCCAGAGTTTCTATGAATATATTAAATAACAAAGGGCTGAGAGAGCACCCCTGCCGGGTCCCCCGTGATAATTCAAAGAAAGGTGAAATAATACCATTGGTTATTACTGCAGCCTTTGGTTCCTTATACAAAATTCTAACCCAATTAGTAAAATGGGGTCCAAATCCAAAATTGGACAAGGCCGAGAAAAGAAAGTCCCATTCCACCTTATCAAATGCTTTCTCAGCGTCTAAGGAGATGGCAGCTATTGGTTCATCTTTTGACTGGCTCAGCCACATCAAATGCATCAATTTTCTCATATTATCGGAAGAGGAACGGTTTTTCATAAAGCCTATCTGATTTTGATGTATAATGCTGGGAAGGACTCGTTGCAAGCGTAAAGCCAACACCTTGGTTAATATTTTACAATCTACGTTAAGCAAACTGATGGGCCTATAATTTGATGGATCTGTCTTTATCTTTTTAGGGTAGCATGCCCTCTCCGGGTCGGGGAGGAGGTCCTGCCCCAAGTGGAGGAGTTTAAGTATCTCGGGATCTTGTTCACGAATGAGGGAAAACTGGAGCGTGAGATCGATAGGCGGATAGGTGCAGCGTCCGCAGTGAAGCGGGCGCTGTACCGGTCTGTCGTGGTGAAGAGAGAGCTGAGTCAAAAGGCAAAGCTCTCAATTTACCGATCGATCTACGTTCCCACCCTCATCTATGGTCATGAGCTTTGGGTTATGACCGAAAGAACAAGATCTCGGATACAAGCGGCTGAAATGAGTTTTCTCCGCAGGGTGGCTGGACTCTCCCTTAGAGATAGGGTGAGAAGCTCAGTCATCCGGGAGGGACTCGGAGTAGAGCCGCTGCTTCTCCACATCGAGAGGAGCCAGTTGAGGTGGCTCGGGCATCTGGTTAGGATGCCTCCTGGACGCCTCCCTGGTGAGGTGTTCCGGGCATGTCCCACCGGGAGGAGACCCAGAGGAAGACCCAGGATACGCTGGAGGGACTATGTTTCTCGGCTGGCCTGGGAACGCCTTGGGATTCCCCCAGAGGAGCTGCTCCAAGTGGCTGGGGAGAGGGAAGTCTGGGCCTCCCTACTTAGGCTGCTACCCCCGCGACCCGACCCCGGATAAGCGGAAGAAAATGGATGGATGGATGGATGGATGGATGTCTTTATCTTTTTTTGGGATTAGAGAAATTAATGCTTCGTTGAAAGTAGGGGGAAACTGTCCTCTCTCAAAAATTTCCTGATACACTTTTTGTAACAATGGGGCCAGAATGTCAATATATGTTCTATAATATTCTGCGGGGATACCATCATAGCCGGGTGATTTCCCTGCCTTCATCATCAAAATAGCTTTCCTAATTTCTGTCTCTGCTACTGGTGCTTCCAGCCCCTCCACATGTTCCTCAAGTAACCTAGGAAGATCAAGTTTAGAGAAGAAAAGATCTCTCCCTTTCTGATCCATCTCAGTAGACATCGTGGACGTATATAATGTTCCGTAATACTGTTTAAACACATTATTTATGTCTTTTGGTGAGGTTACTAATTTATTACCTTGTTTTATAGCAGGGATAGTATTAGAAAAATCCTCCTTTTTAACTTGTCTTGCTAATAACTTCCCAGTTTTCTCCCCTCCCTCATAAAATGTAGTTTTAAGCCTAAACAAGGAATATTCCACTTTCTTGTTGTAAATTTCATTTAGCTGAAATTTAAGCCCACAAATGTCTCGATACAGTAAGTCATCATATTGCTTTGCTAAGTTGTTTTCCTTAAATTTGATCTCCTTTTCCAATTCTTGAATTTTTTGTTGGCTGTCTTTTTTCTTTTTTGAAGCATATGCTATAAGTTTGCCCCTCACATAAGCCTTGGAGGCTTCCCAAACCGTTTGAATATGCTCTGTGCTGCCAATGTTTATTTCAAAGAAGTGTTTTAGATCCTCCCCCAGCAACTCCTTAAAGGATTTATCTTGTAAGAGGGAAACGTTCATTCTCCACCTTGAGCCCCTCGCATTCCCCATTCCTAGTTTTAAACCGAGTTCAACAGCTGCGTGGTCAGTCAGTGCAATAGTTTTTATATCACAACTTAATGCATTATGTATCATGAGCTTTGAAATTAAAAATAGATGTTTATGTTTATGTTTATTAAATTTGTTCTTTTTTTACAAAAGAAACAATACAAGACAATCTCATAAATTATTGTGTACAAAATGTAAAAAAATGAAAGGTAGCAGAAAGAAGAATAAATCTTATTATATCTGCCCTTACTTCCAACAATCAGATTAAACAACAATAATCAACCATGTAAACAATAATAATCTTCAACCAACTTTTTCCAACAATCAGATTAAACAATAATAATCTTCAGCCAACAGTACAAAATGACTAACTCTTTCTAATTTTCTAACTAATACAATACACATTACGCTATTTCATATATATTTTTTAACACATTTGTTTTGATCATTTTTTTAAATGTAAACATTGACTTGGCATTTTTAACTACATTCTCCAAGCCATTCCATAATCTAATTCCCTGAATTGAGGTAGAACGTCCCTTCAAACTGGTTCTGAATTGTGGTTTTACAAACAACTCTGTCCCCTTAAGATTATAACAACTTTGTCTTTTAACAAAGTGCATTTGGATATTTAAAGGTAATGTATTATTTTGAGCTCTATACATAACTGATAAAATATTATAGTCAACCAAATCATGGAACTTCAATAACTTCAGTTGATAAAATAATGTACTTGATGGATGACGGTAATGCTTTCTAGTGATAATTCTTACGGCTCTTTTCTGTAATACAAAAATAGGCTTTGTGATTGTTTTACACGCATTCCCCCAAACATCAATACAATAGATTAAGTGTGGAACAATGATTGTGTTATACAACAAATACAGAGCTTTATCATTCAATAGGTCTCTGACTTTGTACAGTACTGCTATCGATTTAGCTATTTTTATTCTTACAGAATTTATGTGTTGTTTCCATGTCAGTTTGTCATCAATGATAACACCCAAAAACTTCACCTCACTCACTCTACAAATCTCAACATCCTCAATTTTGAGTGGAACATCAACAGTTTTCTTTTTATTACCGAATATCATGTAATTAGTTTTTTCTAGATTTAATGATAATTTATTTATTTTAAACCAAGTTTGTATCTTGACAAATTCTGTCTTTATCAATTCCAACATTTGTTCTATATCTTCACCTAAACAGAAAAAAGTGGTATCATCAGCAAAAAGTACACATTTAAGGAGTCCTGACACATTTACCAAGTCATTCACATATAAAATAAAAAGCTTTGGTCCAAGTACAGAGCCTTGGGGAACTCCACATGTGATATTACAGAGGTCAGATCTTACATCATTTATTTGTACAAATTGTTTTCTATCTTTTAAGTAGCTAGATACCCACTGTAATGCTGGTCCTCTAATACCATATTTGTTCAGTTTTTCTAGGAGAATGGTGTGATCAATAGTATCGAATGCTTTTTTTAAATCAACAAAAATACTGATACAATATTGTTTTTGATCGACAGCAGTAGTTATTTGTTCCATTAATTCCATGAGAGCCATTGATGTAGAGTTTTTTGATCTAAACCCATACTGACTGTTGCTTAGAATATTTTGTTTATCTATAAATTGGTCTAGTCTGTTCACAAATAGTTTTTCAAGAATTTTTGAAAACTGTGGTAAACGGATATAGGTCTACAGGTAACCCCCGACCTACGACCCCATCGACCTGCGAACCACGGGACCTACGAACATATCATATTTAATAAAAATATGAATTTAAAAAAAAAAAAATATATTTTTTTTTTTTTTTTTTTTTGTGTTTAAATGTTCTTAATTTCATGTGTACATCACTTTGTTGCAGCTCTGGTTGTTTTAAAGGCTTTATAAATAATAATTATGATAAAAAAGATCATTTCTGATCATTTTTGAGCAATCTTGGGAAACAGGAAGTAGGTCTTCAGTTTACACGGTCACAAATTAATGTAGAACACCGGACGGCGTTTTAGGTTCAGTCACTGGGGTCTCCGGTCACAAATTCATGTAGAACACCGGACGCCATTTTAGGCTAGCTGCCGGGAGTCGGCCCGAAGACTGGTGACCAGGATGGCTTCATATGGATTAATTACGAGCTGGAAACGTCTCTGTGAACTTTGTGGATGTCTAAGGCAGCAGCGGATTTATCGCAGATCGTGCCAGGCCGCCGCGGGAACACCTCCGGCCGGCCTGGCTACACCTCCGGCCTGGCTCTGGCCTGGCTAGCTCCAGAAGCTAACACGGGAGCTAACACGGTAGCCGGCCGAAGACTGGTGACCAGGATGGCTTCATATGGATTAATTACGAGCTGGAAACGTCTCTGTGAACTTTGTGGATGTCTAAGGCAGCAGCAGAAGCTGCAGATTGATCGCGCCGCCGCTCCAACACCAGCTCATGGCTTGGCTAGCAGAAGCTAGCCAGCTAGCTAACACAGGTCTGGAGCGGCTGCGGTGGTTCACTGGCCGGCCGGCGGGGCTGCTAGGCCCGACAACAATCAACGCATGGCAACCTAAGATGTCGGCTTTGACCATCTCAAAGTAAGAAAATATATTTTTATTTATTCTGTAAATGTGAATAGCAATGTTTAACATTACAGTACACTACTGTACATGATTAAATGTGCGCACGCTCCGTTAGCATGATAAATAAAGGTTGAATGAATGAATTTTTTTTTTTTTAAATAATTTTCACCCCCCACCTGCGAACCGATCGACCTGCGAACCGTTCTTAGGTCCCTAAATCGTTCGTAAATCGGGGGTTGGGTGTATAATTGTTGAATACACATTTATCACCATTTTTAAAAAGAGGAACGACCTTAGCTACTTTCATATTATCTGGAAATATTCCTGTTGAAAATGATAAGTTACATATGTATGTGAACGGCTCAATAACATGGCTCATTATGTCCTTCACAAACATCATATCCATGTCCACCCAGTCTTTCGATCTCTTGTCTGTAAGATGTTTTACTACATTCATTATTTCCTCTTTGTTAGTTCCATTTAGAAAAATACTATTTGCACAACCTGTAATTGAGTGGATCACATTTTTATCTACTTTTGGTATCTTAGCTGCAAGGCTTGATCCAACATTCACAAAATATTGATTAAATCCATTTACAATTTCATTTTCATCATGAATTTCATCGTTGTCTTTTACAAAATATTTTGAAATACCAGATTTTGCTTTATGATTCTTCAGGACACTATTCATTACTCGCCATGTTGCTTTCATATCACCATTACTTTTATCTAATAATTTACTATAATATTCTTTCTTATGTTTCCTTATAATCCCTACTAATTTATTTTTATACTTTTTATATTTTTCTTCAGCGCTCTGACTTCGCAATTTCAAGAAACATGAATACAAATAATTCTTTTTTTTACAAGCATTTCTCAACCCTTTTGTCATCCATGGTTGGTCAACGATATTTCTCTTTGTATAGTTTGTTTGTACACAATTCTTTTCATACAGAGTTTCCAGGATATTCATAAACTCATCATATGATCTGTTCACATCATCAACATACACTTCATTCCAGTCTTGTTTATCTAGATCCTCTTTTAATTTTTCCAAAACCTTTTTTGATGTGTTTATGATCTTTTTCTTTGTTTTAACTGCTTCTGTGATACTTTGATCATTTTTATAGATTGTGAAAACTGGTAAATGATCACTTAAGTCGGTCGTTAAAATACCACCTATCACCTCTCCGTTTGTTATATTTGTGAAAATATTATCAATTATTGTGGCACTATGAAAAAACAAAAGACCTGCTACCACTAGATCACAAACTCTGTAAGTATGACGAGAGGTAAAGGACAAAAGTCACCAGTCTCTGTAAATATGAAAAATAGAGGACAAAAGTCACCAGACTCTGAGGGAAACAACTCAGATATGCAAGACTTTAGAGAATCCCTCAACTTTATGGGTAGACAAATAGAAAGTTTAACAGCAAAGATGGAGTCCCAGGCCGTTCTGGTTGGAGAAATAAGAGAACTGAAAGAACTGGTAACTAACAAAGACAAGAGAATTGCAGAATTAGAGCAAAAAATAGAGGTTTTAGAACAATTCACAAAGCAGGAAAACGTGGTGATCTCAGGACTTGATGTTAGTAAGTGTCGGACACATCAAAGAGCTCCTAATAACAATGATCCAAGTGAGTATGAATCTCAGGAAGAACAGGAGAGTCTGGAGAAACTTGTAGTTACTTTCTTACAGGACATGAACATGGACATAAAATATGGGGACATTTCGTTCTGTCACACCCTGCCCAATAATTCACCAAGATTCAAACCGTCAGTGGTCGTTAAGTTCATTGGCAGGAATACAAAAAACTATGTCATGCAAAATAGAAGAAATCTGCAGGGAACAAACGTTTACATAAATGAACATCTTACCAAGAAAAATGGAAAAATTGCAAAAGAAGCAAGGTGGTTAAAAAACAAAGAAAAAAAATAGCATCAACATGGACTAGAAATGGATACGTCTTTATCAAAGCAAAGGAAGGGTCTCAGCCTAAAATGATAAAAGAACTGACGGATCTGGATGAATTCAAGAGATGAAAATTACAAATCAATGAAACAACTCACAATGGATAAAATATACAGTGAAATGAACAAATACATTAGAACATGACAACATACGAAGACTCAGAAGCTAAAATATATAATGTTGAAAATGTGATTGATGCAAATTTTTTTCCTGTAATAAAAGATAGCGAATATTATAATGAAGAGCAGTTTAATGACATCAATATATCAAATGGAGTTCTCTCCATTATTCACTTTAATAGCAGAAGTATAAATGCAAACATATCCAAAATAACAGATTACTTAAAACAATTAAATAGAACTTTTACGATAATAGCGCTGTCAGAGACATGGCTTAATGATGATAACACAAGTAATATTCACATCGAGGGGTATGAATTATATCATATGAACAGAAATAATAAAAGAGGTGGTGGTGTCGCACTATTTGTCAATAATGAAATAAAATGTAAATTAAATAATGAAATGTCAATAATAGTTGATAATATTATGGAAATGATAACAATAGAAATTATAAACAAAAACGATAAAAACATAATAATAAGTTGTGTATATAGATCACCAGGAGCAAATATAGAAATATTCACTGATAAAATCTTGGAACTAATGGAGAAGAGTTTTAATAAAAATATTTTTTTGTGTGGAGACTTTAACATTGATATGGGAAATAAAACAGATTCAAATAACATAAGCACATTTATAAACTCAATGTACAGTTTAAATATGTATCCATTGATATCAAAGCCAACAAGAATTACAACTCATAGTGCCACAATAATTGATAATATTTTCACAAATATAACAAATGGGGATGTGATAGGTGGTATCTTAACGACCGACTTAAGTGATCATTTACCAGTTTTCACAATCTTTAAAAATGATCAAAATATCACAAAAGCAGTCACAACGAAGAAAAAGATCATAAACACATCAAAAAAAGTTTTGGAAAAATTGAAAGAGGATCTGGATAAACAAGACTGGAATGATGTGTATGTTGATGATGCGAACAGAGCATATGATGAGTTTATGAATATCTTGGAAACCCTGTATGTAAAGAATTGTGTGCAAACAAATTACACAAAGAGAAATACGAATGATCAACCATGGATGACAAAAGGGTTAAGAAATGCATGTAAAAAAAAGAATTATTTGTATTCATGTTTCTTGAAATTACGAAGTCAGAGCGCAGAAGAAAAATATAAAAAGTATAAAAATAAATTAGTAGGGATTATAAGGAAACATAAGAAAGAATATTATAGTAAATTATTAGATAAAACTAATGGTGATATGAAAGCAACATGGCGAGTAATGAATGGTGTACTGAAGAATCATAAAGCAAAAACTGGTATTTCAAAATATTTTGTAAAAGACAACGATGAAGTTCATGATGAAAATGAAATTGTTAATGGATTTAATCAATATTTTGTAAATGTTGGATCAAGCCTTGCAGCTAAGATACCAAAAGTAGATAAAAATATGATCCACTCAATTACAGGTTGTGCAAATAGTATTTTCCTAAATGGAACTAACAAAGAGGAAATAATGAATGTAGTAAAACATCTTACAGACAAGAGATCGAAAGACTGGGTGGACATGGATATGATGTTTGTAAAGGACATAATGAGCCATATTATTGAGCCGTTCACATACATATGTAACTTATCATTTTCAACAGGAATTTTTCCAGATAATATGAAAGTAGCTAAGGTCGTTCCTCTTTTTAAAAATGGTGATAAATGTGTATTCAACAATTATAGACCTATATCCTTGTTACCACAGTTTTCAAAAATTCTTGAAAAACTATTTGTGAACAGACTAGACCAATTTATAGATAAACAAAATATTCTAAGCAACAGTCAGTATGGGTTTAGATCAAAAAACTCTACATCAATGGCTCTCATGGAATTAATGGAACAAATAACTACTGCTGTCGATCAAAAACAACATTGTATCAGTATCTTTGTTGATTTAAAAAAAGCATTCGATACTATTGATCACACCATTCTCCTTGAAAAACTGAACAAATATGGTATTAGAGGACCAGCATTACAGTGGGTATCTAGCTACTTAAAAAATAGGAAACAATTTGTACAAATAAATGATGTAAGATCTGACCTCTGTAATATCACATGTGGAGTTCCCCAAGGCTCTGTACTTGGACCAAAGCTTTTTATTTTATATGTGAATGACTTGGTAAATGTGTCAGGACTCCTTAAATGTGTACTTTTCGCTGATGATACCACTTTTTTCTGTTCAGGTGAAGATATAGAACAAATGTTAGAATTGATAAAGACAGAATTTGTCAAGATACAAACTTGGTTTAAAATAAATAAATTATCATTAAATCTAGAAAAAACTAATTACATGATATTCGGTAATAAAAAGAAAACTGTTGATGTTCCACTCAAAATTGAGGATGTTGAGATTTGTAGAGTGAATGAGGTGAAGTTTTTGGGTGTTATCATTGATGACAAACTGACATGGAAACAACACATAAATTCTGTAAGAATAAAAATAGCTAGATCGATAGCAGTACTGTACAAAGTCAGAGACCTATTGAATGATAAAGCTCTGTATTTGTTGTATAACACAATCATTGTTCCACACTTAATCTATTGTATTGATGTTTGGGGGAAAGCGTGTAAAACAATCACAAAGCCTATTTTTGTATTACAGAAAAGAGCTGTAAGAATTATCACTAGAAAGCATTACCGTCATCCATCAAGTACATTATTTTATCAACTAAAATTATTGAAGTTCCATGATTTGGTAGACTATAATATTTTATCAGTTATGTATAGAGCTCAAAATAATGCATTACCTTTAAATATCCAAATGCACTTTGTTAAAAGACAAAGTTGTTATAATCTTAAGGGAACAGAGTTGTTTGTAAAACCACAATTCAGAACCAGTTTGAAGGGACGTTCTACCTCAATCCAGGGAATTAGATTATGGAATGGCTTGGAGAATGTAGTTAAAAATGCCAAGTCAATGTTTACATTTAAAAAAATGATCAAAACAAATGTGTTAAAAAAATATATGTGAAATAACGTAATGTGTATTGTATTAGTTAGAAAATTAGAAAGAGTTAGTCATTTTGTACTGTTAGTTAGAAAATTAAAAAGAGTTAGTAATTTTGTACTGTTGGTTGAAGAATATTATTGTTTAACCTGACTGTTGGAAAAAGTTGGTTGAAGATTATTATTGTTTACATGGTTTGACTACTGTTGTTTAATCTGATTGTTGGAGATAAGGGGCAGATATAATAAGATTTATTCTTCTTTCTGCCACCTTTCATTTTTTTACATTTTGTACACTATCATTATGAGATTGCCTTGTATTGTTTCTTTTGTAAAAAAATGAACAAATTTAATAAACATAAACATATGAGTTGTAATTCTTGTTGGCTTGGATATCAACGGATACATATTTAAACTGTACATTGAATTTATAAATGTACTGATGTTATTTGAATCTGTTTTATTTCCCATATCAATGTTAAAGTCTCCACACAAAAAAACTTTTTTATTAAAACTCTTCTCCAATAGCTCCAAGATTTTATCAGTGAATATTTCTATATTTGATCCTGGTGATCTATATACACAACTTATTATTATGTTTTTATCATTTTTGTTTATTATTTCTATTGTTATCATTTCCATAATATTATCAACTATTATTGACATTTCATTATTTAATTTACATTTTATTTCATTCTTAACATATAGAGCGACTCCACCACCTCTTTTATTATTTCTGTTCATGTGAAATAATTCATACCCTTCGATGTGAATATTACTTGTGTTATCATCATTGAGCCATGTCTCTGACAGTGCTATTATCGTAAAAGTTCTATTTAACTGTTTTAAGTAATCTGTTATTTTGGATATATTTGCATTTAGACTTCTGCTGTCAAAGTGAATAATAGAGAGGACTCCATTTGTTATATTGATGTCATTAAATTGCTCTTCATTGTAGTATTCGCTATCTTTTATTACTGGAAAAAAGTTAGCATCAATAACATCATTAACATTATATATTTTAGGTTCTGAGTCTTCGTATGTTGTCATGTTCTAATGTATTTGTTCATTTCATTGTATGTTATGTCCATTTTGTGTGTAAGTTGTTTCATTGATTTGTAATTTGTCCTCTCCTGAGTTCGTCTAGATCCTTCAGTTCTTTTATCATTTTAGGGTTAGCCCCTTCATGTGTTTTGATAAAGATGTTTCCATTTCTTGTCCATGCTATTTTGTTTTGGTTTTTTAGCCACCTTGCTTCCTTTGCAATTTTTCCATTTTTTTTTGTTAGATGTTCATTTATGTAAACTTCTGTTCCCTTCAGTCGATATGATTTACTAATTACGTAGTTTCTAAACTTCCTGCTAACGAACTCGACGACTACCGACGGTTTGGTATTTGGTGGTTTACTGGGCAGGGTGTAACAGAACGAAATGTCCTCATGTTTTATGTCATAATAATTGTCCCATAAAAAATTAACTACAGTCTCCTCCAGAGTCTCTAGTTCTTCCTGTGGTGCATCCTCAGTTGGGCCAGTGTTAGTGAGAGCTTGTTTAAATGTCCGACACTTACTAACATCAAGTCCTGTGATCACCACGTTGTTTTTTCTTGTGTATTGTTCCATGTCATCTATTTTTCTTTCCAGTTCAGCTATTTTATTGTCTTTGCTAATTATCAGTTCTTTCAGTTGTCTTATTTCATCAACCAGACCGGCCTGTGAATCAATTTTTGCTGATAATACTGATAGTTTTTCACTTATATAGTTTAGTGATTTTTTAAAGTCTTGCATTTCTGTTGAGCTGTTTCCCTCCGACTCTGTTGTCTTTTGTCCTCTATTTTTCGTCATACTTACAGAGTTAGTAGTCTAGTGGTAGCAGGTCTATATATATATATAGATGTTGCGTAGAGTAATATCTGAGTAGAGCTCTTGTGTAATTAATACCTCCATCAGAACAAGACAATTTCCTGATGTGTGGAGAGAAAAAAGCACTGGTGAAACCAATTTTGAAATTGGGGAGAT
>JBBPBX010098695.1:0-12647 GCA_038048925.1 Garcialebias charrua | reverse complement strand
TCCCTCCCGCCCGAGATCCCTCATCACGAGTTTTCATAGACTCCATCCGGACCAGCCAGGTGGGACGCCAGGAGGCATCCCTTGAGGTGGGGATATGTCACAATTCACGCCTGTTAGATCAGATTTTTTAATCACACTGTGCACCACTTTGGAATCTGGAACCTGTTCATTTGATTTCAACAGCAGTCACATGCTAAAGTGTCCCTGGACAAGACACTGAACCCCTCGTTGCCTCCAACGTGTGTCATATCTGTGTATAAATAGGATCTGGAGCTCTGATTAGTCTCTACTGACTCAATTTATGTTTGAAGAGATCTAGTAGGGTGCTCCCTGGGCTGCCACCTTACCGTGGTGGAGGGGTTTGAGTGTCCCAATGATCCTAGGAGCTATGCTGTCAGGGACTTCATGCCCCTAGAAGGGTCACCCAAGGCAGACAGGTCCTAAGTGAGGGACCAGACAAAGTGTAGCCCAAAAACCCCTTATGATGAGTACAATTAATGGATACAATGTTCCCTCGCCCGGACATGGGTCACCGGGGCCACACTCTGGAGCCAGGCCCGGAGGTGGAGCACGTTGGCGAGCGCCTGGTGGCCGGGCTTTTACCCATGGAGCTCGGCCGGGCACAGCCCGAAGAGGAGACGTGGGTCCCCCTTCCCATGGGCTCACCACCTATGGGAACCTCAACGCATGGCTGGAACCAGTTTCCTTGAGAGGGGTTGGACACTCTTCCACTCTGGAGTTGCCCCTGGTGAGAGGCGCCGAGCAGGAGTGGGCATACTGGTTGCCCCCCATCTTGGTGCCTGTACGTTGGGGTTCACCCCGGTGAACGAGAGGGTAGCCTCCCTTCGCCTACGTGTGGGGGGACGGGCTCTGACTGTTGTTTGTGCCTATGCGCCAAACGGCAGCGCAGATTACCCACCCTTTTTGGAGTCCTTGGAGGGGGTATTGGAGAGTGCACCTCCTGGGGACTCCCTTGTTCTACTGGGGGACTTCAACGCTCACGTGGGCAATGACAGTGAGACCTGGAGGGGTGTGGTTGGGAGGAACGGCCCCCCTGATCTGAACCCGAGTGGTGTTCTGTTATTGGACTTCTGTGCTCGTCATGGATTGTCCATAACGAACACCATGTTCAGGCATAAGCTCTTGGCACCAGGACACCCTAGGTCGCAGTTCGATGATCGACTTTGTTGTCGTCTCATCTGATCTGCGGCCGCATGTCCTGGACACTCGGGTGAAGAGAGGGGCAGAGCTGTCAACTGACCACTACCTGGTGGTGAGTTGGCTCCGATGGTGGGGGAGGATGCCGGTCAGACCTGGCAGACCCAAACGTATTGTGAGGGTCTGCTGGGAACGTCTGGCAGAGTCTCCCGTAAGACGGAGCTTTAACTCCCACCTCCGGGAGAGCTTTGAACACGTTCCGAGGGAGGCGGGGGACATTGAGTCCGAGTGGGCCATGTTCCGCGCCTCTATTGTCGAGGCAGCTTATCAGAGTTGTGGCCGCAAGGTTGTTGGTGCCTGTCGTGGTGGCAACCCTCGAACCCGGTGGTGGACACCGGCGGTGAGGGATGCTGTCAGCTGAAGAAGGAGTCCTATTGGGCCTTTTTGGCCTGTGGGACCCCGGAAGCAGCAGATAGGTACCGACAGTCCAAGCGGCATGCGGCTCGGGTGGTTGCTGAGGCAAAAACTCGGGCGTGGGAGGAGTTCGGAGAGGCCATGGAGAATGACTTCCGTATGGCTTCGAGGCGATTCTGGTCCACCATCCGGCGTCTCAGGGGGGGGAAAGCGGTACGCGACCAACACCATTTATGGTGGGGATGGCGTGCTGTTGACCTCAACTCGGGATGTTGTGAGTCGGTGGGCGGAATACTTCGAAGACCTCCTCAATCCTACTGGCACGTCTTCCACTGAGGAAGCGGAGCCTGGGGACTTTGGGTCGGGCTCTCCAATCTCTGGTGCTGAGGTCACCGAGGTGGTTAAAAAGCTCCGTGGTGGCAAGGCTCCGGGGGTGGATGAGATTCGCCCTGAGTTCCTTAGGGCTCTGGATGTTGTGGGGTTGTGTTGGCTTACGCGACTCTGCAATATCGCGTGGACATCGGGGGCAGTTCCCTTGGATTGGCAGACTGGGGTGGTGGTTCCCCTATTCAAAAAGGGGGACCGTAGGGTGTGTTCCAACTATAGGGGGATCACACTCTTAAGCCTCCCTGGTAAGGTCTATTCAGGGGTTCTGGAGAGGAGGGTCCGTCGGATAGTCGAACCTCGGATTCAGGAGGAGCAATGTGGTTTTCGTGCTGGTCGTGGAACACTGGACCAGCTCTACACCCTCAGCAGGGTCCTGGAGGGTGCGTGGGAGTTTGCCCAACCAGTTTACATGTGCTTTGTGGACTTGGAAAAGGCATTCGACCGCGTCCCTCGGGGGTTCTGTGGGGGGTACTCCGGGAGTATGGGGTACCAGGCCCATTGATATGGGCTGTTAGGTCCCTGTACGACCGGTGTCAGAGCTTGGTCCGCATTGCCGGCAGTAAGTCAGGCTCGTTTCCAGTGAGAGTTGGACTCCGCCAAGGTTGCCCTTTGTCACCGATTCTGTTCATAACTTTTATGGACAGAATTTCTAGGCGCAGCCAAGGTGTTGAGAGGATCCGTTTTGGTGGCCTTAGAATCGCTTCTCTGTTTTTTGCAGATGATGTGGTCCTATTGGCTTCATCAGATCGTGATCTACAGCTTTCGCTGGAGCGGTTTGCAGCCGAGTGTGATGCGGCCGGGATGAGGATCAGTTCCTCCAAATCCGAGGCCATGGTCTTGAGCCGGAAAAGGGTAGCATGCCCTCTCCGGGTCGGGGAGGAGGTCCTGCCCCAAGTGGAGGAGTTTAAGTATCTCGGGGTCTTGTTCACGAATGAGGGAAAACTGGAGCGTGAGATCGATAGGCGGATAGGTGCAGCATCCGCAGTGAAGCGGGCGCTGTACCGGTCTGTCGTGGTGAAGAGAGAGCTGAGTCGAAAGGCAAAGCTCTCAATTTACCGATCGATCTACGTTCCCACCCTCATCTATGGTCATGAGCTTTGGGTTGTGACCGAAAGAACGAGATCTCGGATACAAGCGGCTGAAATGAGTTTTCTCCGCAGGGTGTCTGGACTCTCCCTTAGAGATAGGGTGAGAAGCTCAGTCATCCGGGAGGGACTCGGAGTAGAGCCGCTGCTTCTCCACATCGAGAGGAGCCAGTTGAGGTGGCTCGGGCATCTGGTTAGGATGCCTCCTGGATGCCTCCCTGGTGAGGTGTTCCGGGCATGTCCCACCGGGAGGAGACCCAGAGGAAGACCCAGGACACGCTGGAGGGACTATGTTTCTCGGCTGGCCTGGGAACGCCTTGGGATTCCCCCAGAGGAGCTGCTTCAAGTGGCTGGGGAGAGGGAAGTCTGGGCCTCCCTACTTAGGCTGCTACCCCCGTGACCCGACCCCGGATAAGCGGACGAAAATGGATGGATGGATGGATGGAAACCTGTTCTGTCTCTTCTGTCGGTATGTGAGTTTAAGTTTGTCTTGGTTACATGTGGGTTTAGGTTTGTCTTCACCTGTTCAAACCGGTCTATCTTCATCGCAGCTCTTATTACTTTCAATCAGTTGCACCTGTTGCTGCATCCTTTATAAGCCAGACTCTCACACAGGGTGAGTGCCAGATAGTTGAACGCATTTTATTGTGAGTAGATATCCCGCGCCTCGTCTGTTTCCTGGTTTTCTGTCCCCTTTTTGGTTTCCTGTATCCTCGCCTACTCTGATCTCCTGGTTTTGACTCCTCGCTTGTCTGACTTCTCGCCACCGGCTCTGCCCCTCTTGGATTAACGTTTACTGGATTTATGGTACCGACTCCTGCCTGCCTGACACCGCCTTTTGCCCTCTCCTGCTGGATCTATCGCTCATCGGATTATCCTCAACATCTGTCGAAGTATGTCACGGACACTTTGCTGCGGCTGGCTGTCAACCTTCACCGGAATCAGCCCAACCTGCAGCATCTCTACCCAAGAAGAATGACTCAAAACACTGAACCCCTTTTCACTCACGAGACGGTTAGTGGTTTTCCCCTCATTGACTTTTTGCTCCTCATTATTTCATCAGCTGGACCGTTTTCTATTTTCGCAAGATTGGGTGTTTTATTATTTTTTTATTTATTCATTTTTTGCTTGGTCCGTTTTTTTTAGAGTGGAGGTTGTTTTTCTGTTTTTTTTTTTTTTTTCTTTAAATGTTGTGTCAAGAAAAAATGTGGAAAATTTCAATAAAAGTTTGCAACAAAATAAAACTACAACAAAATGTGTGTTCAGTGTTAAATGTTCAGCGTCTTGCTTAGGGACACTTTGACATGGTGACTGCTGGTGGAATCAAACCCCCAACTCTCCCATTGGAGGATGACTGCTCTAATCACTCAGCCACAACTACCCCATGTCACATGTGACATGTCAAACCTTTATCATGTGAACTCACCATAAATCAGTTTAACACGTTAACAGGCAAACTTACTGCACAATAACATATCAACCCACTGGATAGCATGTCCATTCACAGCACAACAATAACTAACGATAATGAATTGTGTGTGTGTGTGTGTGTGTGTGTGTGTGTGTGTGTGTGCGTGCGTGAACAGATGCTGACCTCCAATGTGACCTCCTGCTTGGCCATGGCTCTCTCCACCGTTTCGTACATCTGTGTGTTCTGAATGCCCAGGCCACAGAAGATGGCAAACGCCTCCAGGAACTGCTCATCGTTTCTGTTGAAGGCCTTAATGCTGCTGCACGCTTCATCCATTTTATTCACTAGCTGGCAAATGCCTGAGAACATACACACATCACATACACACACACAAAACAATGAATACCTGAAATGAACTGAGAAGAACAAGTTAGTTGGACAGATTGATAAAAACTGGACTTTAGAGCAGAAAAACTTGGACATTGGAATTTCAGGCATAAGGTAGGTGACAAAAACAGATTGTGTTCTGCTGGGTTACTTTGATCTAACATAAGAAATAGGATTTTAGATTATGTTTACGCCTGAACACTATGTCCCAATCCAACGGCTGCATCCTTTGAAGACTGCAATTGAAGGCCGCTGATGTCACAGTGATGCGCCAAGGCCTGTCCCAATTCGAAGACTCCTTCAACGCAGCCGACGAATGCTGTCTACTTTTCCCCAAATTTGAAGGCCAGATCCCGTGTATCCTTCGCAGCCCACCCTATCCCAAAATGTGTTGCGGTCTCAGAAAATTCTGGATGTAATGGCAGACGACGTAGCGACGGAGTACACTTTTAAATGTAAGTATGTTAAAAACTGGGATAAAAATATTAAAAGCTTAAAGTGGTTATAATTTAAACCAGATGATAGGCTTTTGACATTTGTGTAGACATGTCTTTGTATTATTTTTTGTCGGCGATCAGCTTGTACAGTGGATCCCGTAGTATTTTCGCTGTTAAGCTTATTTTACTTTTTTTCTTTTTTTTAAGGGATCAAGAAGCAGAACAAAGCTTTTATTAAGCTTCAGAATGAGAACAGACAAATTTTCACGAGTGCAAAACACTGCAGCTATGGCATGGAGGTACAAGAATGAATCAACTCATTCATCTTATGCTTCTGAGTACAGTTCCATTAACTTTCATACTGAACATAACCTGTGATCTTAATGAAGTACAGGTCCTTTTGTGTTGTGCTGTGAAATCTGTAGTTCCCTTATCAGTCTTATCACTCGGTGCAACATATCATTATGGGAAATTGCGCCCGCACAGTTTTACCTGAAGGAATACAATCACGCCTTTACGGCAGGGGCGTCAGCATCGCGCCAGAGCCCTCTCCCTCTGGGTACTTAAGCCGCTGACGCCCATCCATCGATCTCTTATTGCCCTTCACCTCGCTTAAACCTGAACTCTCTTCGCGGGACTTCTCTGTTGCTTCATCGCTCGACCAGAGGTGAGCTTGCTCCCTACACAGAGCGTACAGAGAATTATTCCTGCATACTGCTGGGTTAGCGAAAGCTAGTCCGGCACATTTTTCCTTAGCCTCAAAGTTTTTTCTTTTAGTCTTTCCGCAGACTGCTTCGCTCGACAGTGCTAACTGCATCACACCACTACCTCTGCTAACTCGTAGCAAGGTTAGCCAGCAAAAGCGGCGCGATGGAGGAGACGTTTCAAATTAGAAGTAAAAGGATCTTGGAAGGACTCGCTCGTCTTATCTCAGACATGCCTTCAGAGAAAGGAAAGCGAAAGAGAAGACTTCCAAAACAGACCAGCAGGACGGCTAGTCCGACCTCGCGCGCCTGTCCCAGCAGACACGTTTTTTCCCTCTCAGCAACGGACACCCATGAGGCCTGTCCCTTCTGCTTGGGGATGCTGCACGCGAACGTGGCGCTGGAAGCACCCAAATCTTGCCCACACTGCAACCAGATGATGGAGGTGGTGAGGAGGCCCCTGGCTGACTTCCTCGCCAAGGCTATGGAGGCTGCTGCGGCACCAGCAGTCCCAGACACCACTGAGCCTCTGACTCCCACGCCGGAGCTCGAGAGCATTGCGTTGGATGACAGTACCCGAGTTGAATGGGGCGACAGCCCAGATGTACTGGCCCTCATGGTGGACTTAACTGTCGAATTTTACACTCGAGGCATGATGAACGAGGACGAGATATCAATTTCAGCCTCAGGTGAATTCTCTGCGGACGAGGCCGACGTCGGGTACGGGGAACAGGGAGAAGACCTCTCCCATACCCCGGTACCTGTACTCCCAGAGACTGACTTTTCCATCCCTGCTCCATTCGACTTGTGTCACAAAGCAGCGGACGCGCTGCAGATCCCATGGCCGGACATTCCACCTCGTCAACAAGTCATGAGGTTGATAGGAAATTATTTTTATTCAAAGCAGCAGGCTGCCACGAGGCAAAGGATGCCCGTCTTCCCAAACTTTCTCACAGAGCTGACTCGCACCTGGTCTCAGCCCAGGGAACCCATGTTGTTGCCGCTCTCACAGTTTCTCTACGTGGATGAGATGGAGGAAGTGGGAATAGCCAATGTGCCTCAAATTGAGGACACGTTGGCATCTCATCTGGGTCCCAAGTCATCCGGGACAAAACCAACTCTCCCCAGCAAAGCCTGTTGAGCCTCGGCTTCTCTGCTCGAGAAATGCTACAGGGCTCGGGGCCTCGTAGCACGCTCGATGAATGCGTCCGCAATGATGCAGGCCTACCTGGCTGAAAAACTACAAGAGCTCCAGGTAACATCAGACAAGCAAGCTACCGCCGAGCTGCTGGATGAAGCTCGCAGGGCAACAGACTTTGTGCTCCGCATGATGGGGATAGCAGCTGTTGCTCAGGGCAGAGGAATGGCTGAAGTGGTCATCGCAATACGCCATCTGTGGATGACCCTGACTGACCTCCCGGAGGGACAGAAAATTCCTTTTCTCCACCATTCAATAGAACCGACGGGGCTTTTTGGAAAAGCGCTCGATCGAATTCAGACCAGGCTGGACCAGAGGCGCAAACAGGCTGAAGCTCTCCGGGTGGGCATCCCCAGGAGAACCTTCGCCCCCCCAGGGAATCAGCTGGGAGCAGAGCACCGCAGCCTCGACACCATTCAGCTACACATGCCCCACCGCAAAAGCGGCCGTCGTACGAGGTCGAGCAACGGCAGAGACCAACGCCGCCTCCACCTCAGACCGAACACGCCTGGAGTAAGAACAGATTTGTTCCCCGCCAGGCGGACCTCCTTGGCAAATCGGGACACCAAACAGAAACATGCCTGATGAACCAGGACCGCTTCATAACTTTACACGATCACCCTCCCACGCAGTACGGGAAATGATCTTTTCACGTCCAGACTTTGTTTGTAGCACGGTACAAAAAGCTGGTGATTCTGTTTTAAACACAAATCATGTTCTTTCTGCTGTGAGTGACATAAAGTCAAATATGTCATTACACATAAGCACGAATAAAGTTCAAAAAACAGACTCTGTTTTCTTGACTCAAAAACAAACAAACAAAAAACAACAACAACAACAAACACAATAACATCAGCAGAATAGACCCCTCTGTTCTCCCAGCCGACAGAAAGGGCGGGGGCCACCTTCCCCCCCTCCCTCACGACTCACGGGGTGTTAGCCTATTTGATGAACCCCAACAGGGTGCCTCTGTTCTGTCTGCAACAGACAAGCACAGAGGCGTCTGCGAACAGGCCCGTGACTCCTCACAGAGGCAGGTGAGGGATGTCACATGTTCCATCCCCCGCTCCGTTCTAAACCACGGAGCCGGGAATACACAAATCAACCAAACCCGTGACACGTCCGCGCTCCAGAAGTGCGCGCCGACAGAATCTGACGACCCACCTTCCTGGCCACTCATTCATTGGACACCAGTAATGGACGAGGGGGCACGGCAGAAGCCCGTAGGCCAACACCAGTGTCACACATTCATTCTAATGCTGAAGCTGTCCCTTTGTTTTCAATGGGCGACGTATCATGCTCAAACAGTGATTCTGTAGCGTGTGACCGCGCTCACTGTACTGACCCAAACAGGAAATGGGCTGGAGTCAAGAGATCTGCTCGTTTACAAAACGTGCATCCCCCCGACCCATGACCCTCAACGAAAAGAGGAAAAATAGACACTCTGTTCAGCTTTTATCTAATAATGACAGCAGATTATCTCTGCCTCCAAGCAATCTCGGTCAGAGTAGTATGGAGGTACGTCTGAGGGAAGGTCCTCTTCTGGTTGACCTTTAAAGGACCACTGAAATTAGGGTTTCTGAGAGAGAGCTGGTTCCACCACCTACTTCTCTCCAGGGAACTTCTACGTCACCAGAAGGAACAGTTTCGCCAATTAGGCTGAGAACTATGGCTAATTTTAGCTTGGTGGCGGAGAAGAACAGACTGATGGCTTCAGGCCTGCCAGAGATCATGGTAAAAACCATTCAAAATGCACGTGCTGTGTCAACACAGTCTCTCTACGTACGGAAATGACATGTTTTTGAAGCTTGGTACACTGAAAGAAATATTATTTCTTATTCATGTGACTTGACCCAGCTCCTCACCTTTCTTCAGGAATTTTTGGAGAAAGGTCGCTCTTTCTCAACGATTAAGGTGTTCCTATCTGCAATTCAGCTTGTCACAAGGGCTGGGGAAGCAGGACACCTGGCGCGTATCTGCTCATAATAAGATTTATGAAGGGCGTGCTAAGGAGGAGGCCCTCCAACAGGATTTTGACCCCTGGATGGGATCTTAGCATGGTCTTGGGGACTCTCTGTGACCCCCCATTCGAACCACTGGTCATCTTAAGATAGATTTATTATCTTACAAGACCGCTCTTCTCCTGGCTCTTTGCTCGGCAAAACGTGTAGGTGACCTCCACGCTTTGTCCGTACATCTAATGTGCACCAGGTTTGCCCCTGACGGGTCAAAGGTCACACTAAGGCCTAATCCTGCATATATGTGACTGGCCGTGGCAAAACCAGGAACAAGTCTCCCCTGGGTCATTTTGAGTTATTTACAGAATCTTAAAGTGTGGGTTCTAAGCTATCCGATGATGCCAAACACATGTCGCTCAAAAAAAAAATGAAGAAGATACAGCCATTTCAATGTTGGCAATCTGCAAATAAGATTAGGGAGAAAACAGGCTTCAAAGTTTTGGAAGAATGTCCCCATTCCAGAAGCATTACCTGGGGGTGTTAACAATTGCTGTTCATTTACATTAATTTGCGTTAACCCAACCCCCAGAACTGACTGTCAACACAGACTCTGCCTAGGAAGGTGTGCAGAATTTCAGCTTTGCTGGCAAATAGGGGTATGAATCTCTCAGTGTCTGGAGAATTGATTTGATTCCGATTTTTGGTATCACGATTCGATTCAAAATCAATTTTTCGATTCAGAAACAATTTTTGATTCAAAAATGATTTTTCTATTAAAATGGTCATAAATTTAGTTTCAGCTTTGTAACTGACAAGCTGAAAAGAATAAACAACAATGTAAACAAATGGAGCATTTATTTAAAACAATAATTTTAAACTGAGAATATTAAACAACAATGTAAACCAATGGAACATTTATTTGAAACAATAATTTTAAACTGAGAATAACAACAATGTAAACAAATGGAACATTTATTTAAAACAATAATTTTAAACTGAGAATATTAAACAACAATGTAAACCAATGGAACATTTATTTGAAACAATAATTTTAAACTGAGAATAACAACAATGTAAACAAATGGAACATTTATTTAAAACAATAATTTTAAACTGAAAACATTAACAACAATCCAAAAAAGCTAAGTCTGGTCCTCTGGACATTCAAAAAACAAAACAAAACAAAGCAAAAAAAAACTGTAGAAACGTTTCGTCTTTCGTCCGAAAGACTTCCTCAGTCTGAGAAGCTGTGTTCAGCTCAGTCTTATAAATAGCACCCTCCCACAGTGGATCAACCAGTTGGCTGATGACAGCCGAAACCAGCTGCTCACATGATCAAGGAGGACCATCAGCCTGACGATGGATCGTTAACACCCTGATGGTTGTTTGCTATTCACAGAGGGCTGAGTGATACTAGCAATAACAGCATTGTAAGTGGGGGACAGTTGAACCCGGAGGCCTCCACCTCTGTTTAATGATGGACGGTTTCTTTTCACAAAGATGGCCTCCTTTACTCCTCTCTCAAACCATTGTTCCTCTCTATCAAGGATGTGAACATCTTCATCCCTGAAAGAGTGACCGCTGGCCTGGAGATGAGTGTAGACCGCAGAGTCCTGACCTGATGATGTTGATCTTCTGTGCTGGGCCATCCTTTTGGCCAGTGGCTGTTTAGTTTCCCCGATGTAAGACTGATCACAGCCCTCCTGACACTGAACAGCATACACAATATTACTCTGTTTGTGCCGGGGGACTGGATCTTTGGGATGAACCAGTCTTTGTCGTAATGTATTTTGGGGTTTAAAAGCCACTGGGACGTTGTGTTTAGAAAATAAACGTCTCAATGTCTCTGAAACTCCCGCAACATACGGAATGACCACTGGTCTGGGTCTGGGTTCCTTCTTTTCACCTGATGGCTGGCTGGAGTCCTGTTTGGGTTTCTTCTCTGCTTTCAGGAAGGCCCAGTTAGGATATCCACATTTCTCTAGAGCCTGTTTTGTGTGTGATTTCTCCTTCTGTCTGGCTGCTGAGTTAGTGGGGACGCTGTCTGCTCTGTGGTACAGAGTCCTGATGACTCCTAACTTGTGCTCCAGAGGGTGATGGGAGTCAAACTGTAAATACTGGTCTGTGTGTGTGGGTTTGCGGTACACCTCAGTTTGCAAATTTCCTCTATCAGAAACTGAGACCTCACAGTCCAAGAAAGCCAACCTGCCATTTTTTACATCTTCTCGTGTGAACTTGATATATTTATCCACAGAGTTGATGTGATCAGTGAAATGTTGGACTTCCTGAGATTTAATTTTAACCCAGGTGTCGTCAACATACCTGAACCAATGACTTGGTGGTCTCCCTGAAAAGGATGTCAAAGCTCTCTTTTCTACCTCCTCCATGTACAGGTTGGCAACAATAGGAGAAACTGGAGACCCCATAGCACACCCATGTTTCTGCCTATAATATTGCTCCCCATATGTGAAGTAGGTTGACTGCAGGCACAGTTTCAAGAGTTGACACAGTTGTTCTGTGGAAAGTGTGGTCCTGTTGCTCAGAGTGGTGTCTGATTTTAACCTTAAACAGACCACCTCTACTGCTTCATCAACAGGAATGCACGTAAAGAGTGATGTGACATCAAAAGAGACCATTGTTTCATCAGTCTCCATGATGACATCCCTCAGCTTATCCACAAAGTCCATGGTGTTCTGTATGTGGTGTTCTGAGCTGCCAACTAAAGGGATGAGTACAGATGCCAGATATTTGGAAACATTGTAAGTGACCGAGTTAATCATGCTAACAATTGGTCTTAAAGGTACACCCTGTTTGTGGATTTTGGGTAAACCATACAGACTTGGCGTGGCCTCCCCTGGGTACAGTCTGTGGTACAGAAAATTGTCAATAGCCTTGTCCTGCTTCAAAATTTTCAGGCAATCTATCAACTTCTTCTTGTAACCACTTCCTGGATCTCTTTTCAGCGGTTCATAAGTGGTTAAGTCACTAAGGAGTGACATAACTTTCTCATGATAGTCTTTCTGGTTCAAAATCACTGTGCACCTTCCTTTGTCTGCTGGGAGAATTATGATGTTTTTGTCTTTGCTAAGAGTGGTGAGTGCATCCCTCTCTTCTCTACTGATGTTGGAAGGTGGTGGTTTAGCATTACTGAGACAGGCTGAAACTTTGACTCTGAGTTGTTCTGCTTCAAAATCTTTAATTTTGTTGTTACGGATGGCTGACTCAGTGGCTGTGATCATCTCTACCAACGGAACTCTACTTGGTGCCACTGCAAAGTTTAGTCCCCTGGCAAGAATCTCTGTCTCCGGCTGGGTGAGCTGTCTGTCAGATAAATTCTTCACCCAATTTTCTGTCTCCCTGGCATGTAGCTGTGTAGTGGAGTGTTGTCCTACACTGAATGTGTTATTAGAATTGTGATGGTGTTGACGAGTTATCAGTAAGTTAAATTTGTTTTGTTGTCGAGTCTTGGACTTGACATGCTGTGCTAAGCGTGCCTGATCTGTACAGT
>JBBPBX010098694.1:0-12647 GCA_038048925.1 Garcialebias charrua | reverse complement strand
TTATGGTTAATTGTACTTATTGGTTTTAGAGTTTATCATGTGTAACCTTTTTGTATAGCATGTTTTAAGAGTGTATAATTTTAGTATAATTTTATTATGATTTTATTATGTGTATTTCTTTTGTAAAGCACTTTGTGATTTTATATCTGTGAAAGGTGCTATATAAATAAAGTTTACTTACTTACTTACTTACTTTATTGTTTGTGGGACACAGAAAAAACCCGCGGAGTCATGGACTATGGAAGAGAAACTCATTGTAGCTGTGTGTTCGCGACAAGTCCTTCACGACCAGTCAAGTCTGCTCTACTGAGACAGAAATAAAAAGCTCCTCGCCTCGCGGAGTGCAGTGAGGACTCGGTATACCGGTAAGCTCCTCCCACACACCCCGCAGCAGTTTCGCAGCAGTTTCGCGTTCTGTCGTTTTGGTCTGGACACCAAGTGCGTCCACTTGCGTGCGTGACGAGCTTTTTGGAGGTTGAAACGCTGTTCGGTGTGATCACACCATAACTTTTTCTGATGCTGAGAAGCTCGTCCATGCTTTTGTCTCCTCCAGGCTCGACTACTGCAACTCCCTGTTTATTGGAATCCCTGGCAAATACCTTCAGAAGCTTCAGTATATTCAAAACAGTGCAGCAAGGATTTTGTTGAGAGCTCGTAAATTTGAACATATTACACCCATTCTCCATGACCTGCATTGGCTTCCTGTCACCTACAGAATTCAGTACAAAACTGCTCTTATTACACACCAATGCTTACACAGAACTTCACCTGATTATCTAAAGGACATTCTTGCACCATATTCATCCACCCGGTCTCTACGATCACAGAACAGTAATCTCCTTCACATTCCGAGAACCAAATTAAGGACCATGGGAGACCGGGCATTCTGTGTGGCTGCCCCCCGCCTATGGAACTCCCTCCCTGACTACCTGAGAGCTCCACAGTCACTAGTTGACTTTAAAAACGGCTTGAAGACTTTTCTTTTTAAGCGAGCCTACTCTGCCTCCTCATGATTTTATCTTTGATCTTAGTTGATATTATTATTGATTTTACTTGTATTTTCACTTGTTTTATTTTTGATGTTGTTACACTTTGTAGCACTTTGAGATTTTTGTTAATGAAAAGTGCGTTATAAATTAAATTCATTATTATTATTATTAAAGGTGCGACTTATCAGGCAGAAAATACTGTACTTGTCTGTTGTTTTAAATTTGAATCTATCTGCAGTAGTTTATCTGAAATCTAAATCAGAACCAATCCTTATCCTCATGTGATGTAATTTAATGATTCTGTTATTAAATGGTTCATCTCCTGGTGAATCAACATAAGTAATGTTTCCTGTCAATTACATTTCGTCACTCACAATTTATCTGTTCAAATCCTAAAAAAGAGAGAACTCGTTAAAATTAAATGCTAAGAATTTGGGTCAGATAAAATCTGCTCACTTTCATTTTGAAATATCGTACAGTCAGTAAAATTGACTAGTACATATATCTTACACTTACATGAAATAGAACGTTGGTTACGAATTGTAACCCCAGATTCTATGAGTGTAAGTGTAGCCCTTTAAAACTGAGGCCTCACTGGCAGAGGCGGTCCTAGCCTATTTGGCACCCTGTGCGAGCAACCCCAATGGCATTGTGAGAGGTGGACAGTTGAACATGGAGGCCTCCACCTCTGTTTAATGATGGACAGTTTATTTTCACAAAAATGGCCTCCTTTACTCCTCTCTCAAACCATCTTTCCTCTGTATCAAGGAGGAACGATGACTGAGTTTGTCACAGCTCCTCAGACTGAAGAATTCTATTTGATACAAAGAAGAATCTGTCCAGAGGACTACATTTATTGAGCCCGCATCAGGACAATAATCTGTAAAGCTTTAGCACATTTGATATGGAAAACACATTTTGACTTAACCAATTAATATATTTTCAATGGTAAAATATGCAGGCTTATTTCATATTACTTTCATACTATTCCCTTTCATTGCTTTATGTATTTATTATCTTACTTTTAATGATAACAATGTCACTACTGTCGTTTAGAAAGTGTTTATATTGGAACTAATGCTTGTTTGTTCACACACAGAACAGCTCACCTGTTCCTTCATACTGACAGGAACAATCCCCTCATCACTCCTGACACTAAATCACGTTTAAAAAATTGTCATAACTGCACAAATCTCCCCTTTTTACAAAGTCTTATGATCAATTCAGGCCAGTTTCATGCTCATATAATATTATTTAAATGATTTAACAGTCTGTTATGTCACAATGCCACACACCACAAAATTCATTGACTTGATAATTAACTTGAACAGTTTTTTGCAGCAAAATTCAACAGCATGTCTTACCTGTTTGATCTCTCATTAACAAACTGCAGCTGTTTGAGTGAAAAATGTGTCAATGTTTGCACATTTAGCTGTGTCTGTCTCGTCTCCAGAGCCTCTCTCTTTTTAATCTTTCTCTTCACTCTTCCTCTCGTCCACTGACCGCACGTAGTGTCACCTCCGTAAAAACGAAAGTGAAAGTGGAGGGGGGCGGACGACCTGGGTTGAGGAAATGCACCCAGCAGCTGCTGCGGTGATTAAACTGAGGACATGTGAATAAATTAAGGGTGGGGCGGCCCAGGAGCATCGCGGTAGTTTTCTGTTATGTTGTTAAAAACAAAAGTTGTAAAAGATTTAAATGAATAAAAAAATGAGGAGCGGGGTCTCCTCTTATGGCGCCCCCTGCTGGATGGCGCCCTGTGCAGCGGCACATATCGCACATAGGAGGGAACGCCCCTGCTCACTGGGTCTCAATTGGCTGAAGAAAAGAATATGCCTTTTGGGAGCCGAGCACCGGTCCAGGGACGGGTTTTATAATGGACCGGGCGGGGCCCACAACAGGTGGGCGTGGTCTAGAAGTTTTCAGTGTTTTGGGCACGCTGCACGGGTAAACCCGAATAGCGACAGCTTTAAAGGGCTACGCTTACACTCATAGAATCTGGGGTTACAATACGTAACCAACGTTTCTGCTGCTATTTGTATCTTTATTTTTTTTATGCTTTCCTGTCCGCTGTGCTTGTTTGTTTCTATTGTACAGCACTTTGGTTGGCCTTGTTGCTGTTTTAAGTGCTCTATAAATAAATTGGTATGGTATTGTACTTTTACGACTTGTGTGAAAATCTGATGATGTTTTAGGTCATTTTTATGCAGAAATTTAAAAAGTTTTAAAGGCTTTATAAACTTTCAAGCAACACTGTATGTGTGAATATAAAGTTATAATTGTGCCTGATGTTCATGTTTTCAGTGTTCCCTGCAGATGTTCAGCAGATGGTGCTGGTTAAAGAAGCAGCTCTTGAAGTACGGATGCTTGGTGTGGACCAACACGATCCAGATATCCTCAACATAAACGAGAAAGAGGAGGAACTGTGGACCAGTCAAGAGGTAGAGCAGTTTTGTGTGAAAAAGGAGACTGATGACGCTAGGTTTATATTCACTGCTGTTCCTTTGAAGAGTGAGGAAGATGAAAAGAAACCTCTGTTTTTACAGCTTTATCAGCAC
This sequence comes from Garcialebias charrua, assembly GCA_038048925.1. NCBI lineage: Eukaryota > Metazoa > Chordata > Actinopteri > Cyprinodontiformes > Rivulidae > Garcialebias > Garcialebias charrua. Next base: position 9,100 of record JBBPBX010098694.1, on the reverse strand, counting down.
CAAGTAAAAGAGGAAGATCTTCCAACCAGCAGCTCAGTTGACCAGATGAAAACAGCAACTGGTGGAGAGGACTGTGGAAGAGAAGATACTACCAGGAACCCAGATCTAGATACTTATGGAGATGATTGCAGCTCTTCAGAGACTGAAGTCAGTAAGGAATCTGAGGCTGATGATGATGACGATGATGTACATGACTCTGACTCTCAGCTAAAAGACTTATCAGACTATGGATCAGAACCTGAAGACGGTGACAAAGACTGGAAGGAGAGCAGAGCTCCTGAGTCAGACGTAAACACTGTCAAGAAGTCTTGCAGTGTCAGTGAGCATGGGAAACAATTTCACAAGACAAGTCAGTCAGTGATGTCTTCAAGTTGTTTAGTTGTCAAGGAACGTGCTGAAGTGAAGAAAACTGGAGGCTTGATCAAGAAAAAACGGTCAAAACAGAACTCATTTAGTTGTGAAGACTGTGGAAATTTTTTTAAAAGAAAGTGTGATCTAAAAAAACACATGATGGTTCACTCAGGACAGAAAGCATTTGCTTGTGATCTTTGTGGACAAAGGTTTGGACAGAAGTCTCATTTAAACACACACATGATAGTCCACTCAGGACAGAAAGCATTTGCTTGTGATCTTTGTGGACAAAGGTTTGGACATAAGTCAACTTTAAACAAACACATGATAGTCCACACAGGACAGAAACCATTTGCTTGTGATCTTTGTGGACAAAGGTTTGGACAGAAGTCTCATTTAAACACACACATGATAGTCCACTCAGGACAGAAAGCATTTGCTTGTGATCTTTGTGGACAAAGGTTTGGACAGAAGTCTCATTTAAACACACACATGATAGTCCACTCGGGACAGAAAGCATTTGCTTGTGATCTTTGTGGACAAAGGTTTGGACTGAAGTCTCATTTAAACACACACATGATAGTTCACACAGGACAGAAAGCATTTGCTTGTGATCTTTGTGGACAAAGGTTTGGACAGAAGTCTCATTTAAACACACACATGATAGTCCACTCGGGACAGAAAGCATTTGCTTGTGATCTTTGTGGACAAAAGTTTGGACAGAAGTCAAATTTAAACACACACATGATAGTCCACTCAGGACAGAAAGCATTTGCTTGTGATCATTGTGGACAAAGGTTTGGACGGAAGTCACATTTAACTACACACATGATAGTCCACACAGGACAGAAAGCATTTGCTTGTGATCATTGTGGACAAAGGTTTGGACGGAAGTCACATTTAACTACACACATGATAGTCCACACAGGACAGAAAGCATTTGCTTGTGATCATTGTGGACAAAGGTTTGGACATAAGTCAACTTTAAACAAACATATGATAGTCCACTCAGGACAGAAAGCATTTGCTTGTGATCTTTGTGGACAAAAGTTTGGACAGAAGTCAAATTTAAACACACACATGATAGTCCACACAGGACAGAAAGCATTTTCTTGTGATCTTTGTGGACAAAGGTTTGGACAGAAGTCAAATTTAAACACACACTTGAGAGTTCACACCAGAGCCATAGAGAGAGAGAGTTGCGACACTCTTTCAACTCGCTGATAGGCTGTCACGTGGTTCATGCAGCTCTCAATAGTTCCAAACAGCTCATCACTGTCAGTCAGTTTGAGCAACTACTGGCGCAAACTTAACACAAATATCGACTTTTCTTACTTTGTCCGGCGTCTTTCGGTAATTATTGAGCAGTAACAAACGGATAACTGATTATTTCACTGACTATGCGTTTTATTAAAGCATTTTAGACGTGGCAGATGCATTTATCATTACAGTAAAACGAGACTGTAAACACATTTGTTAGAAAAAAATGTCTATGCAATACAATGATCAATATAGCCATGTCAACAGAGTTTTATAACGTTACACATGTTAAACAAAAAACAATCTGCTCCAGATCTGCGCCAGCTTACCTTAGATCATCTGAGATGGTCTTCATTTCTGCACATTATATAGTTGTTCTTTTAAAATAAAATATATATACATATATATATATATATATATATATGTATATATACATACATATACATAAACCGAGTACCGTAATCGCCGGAGGAAAATACGCACCGGTGTTTAATACGCTTTGTCAAATTATTAACAATAAAAAGAAAAAATTGTACACTATACGCTTCGGTGTTTAATACGCGTCATCGCCTCGCGACGCATCAGCTTTGTCCTGATCAAGATGGTGGCGACAGGACCAAGCCAGTACGAAGAACTTCACAAAGAAACACGGTAAAAACAATTATTTCTTTGCGAGAAAAAATATATTTCTAAGCTGACTTCATAGAAGACGTATTCCTGAGTTTAACGAAATGTTCAAATCAGCTGGATTTAAAAAAAGGTTCGCCGATTTTTATGCAGGCGCCAGGCGGGTCAGACCGGACGCTTTCTTTCTTTAAATTTAGCTAAATAAACGCTTAAAAAATATATTTCTTACCTCACTATAGCAGACGGGCTCCTGAGCTGAACCAAATGTGAAATCAGCTGGATTTAAAAATCCGCGGTGTGGTTTATGAGTGGTATCTTGCAAACAAAAACAGCTACCGGTACATCCATAGCAGGGAGCAGGCAGCCAGAGTAATCAGTCCGACCAAAGGAGGCCTTTTTTGGACACATGCAAGTAGAAACTTCTGGAAGTGGCCCCTCTTCCTCTTCGCTCTCTGAGTCCTCTGCTGGCTGCTGCCTACAGCGCCTGTATAGCGGCCGAAACTGGTACTGCACCATTTTTGCCAAAAATGAAAAACGAAGAATCAGAGCGAAAAATTGGTCTAAAAATATGGGAAAAAATCCATAAATAATACTCTTCGGTGTTTAATACGCTGGACATTCAAATGAGCAAAAATACTGCGTATTATAGAACGGTTTTTACGGTACCTGGATAAGAGTTGATTGTGCTTGTAGCCTGACTACTGCTGTAAAATTGTAATTCACTGATTAAAATGTTAATTTAAATGAAACAGTTTCTAGTTAAATTCATAACAGATGACAAAATAAGTGTTAATTGTGCAAAAATAAATTATCAAACAATTTATTATAAAATATTTAAAATGTAAAATAAGCTTTAATGAAGTACTTTTACTACTATTTATACTGTTTATTAATTACATCATCTTAAGTCAGCAGGAGCAACATCATCACAACAACACAAAACTGAGCTGTTAAGTTTAATCTGCGAAAACATTTTCAATCAGAGCTCAAAATGTTTAACTGTCAAAGAAATGTGCAAGGAAATGAACTAATATCACTCTACAGCAGTGCTTCTCAATTATTTTCTGTTAAGCCCCCCCCCCGGAAGAATAATCCAGTCCGCGCCCCCCTACTCTCCGCTGCAACTATAAATACGGTGGTTGTAATAACCCCGCACATACCAAAGTGGGGTAAAAAAAAGAAAAATGTTTATTATACGTCCACTGTAGTATAATTTGTTTATAAAATTGTTTATATATAAAATTGATTCTCAATTCAAGTCCTCAGGCCTCCCTGCTCTGAATGTTTTAGATGTGCCTCTGTTCCAGAACAGCTGATCCACATGATGCATGAACTCTTCTTCAGCCACCAAGTCCTGCAGAAGCAGGTGTGTAGCAGAAGGGAAGCCACACACCTTTCTGTCTTCCCTTGGGAGGTGCTTCCTGTGGCAGAATTTGTTTTCTTTCTGCTACACACCTGGATTGAATCTGTGGGTGATTAACAGGCTTCTACAGGACTTGGTGGTTGCAGAAGAGGTCATGCAATCCTTATTTAATCTACAAACATTTTTGAACTGACTGCCATTTGATACTGAAAAATAAATTGAAATAAAATCAATAACAAATTCAAATTGAACAGTAACATTTATTCAGGAACACAATATATTTAACCTACAACAAAAAATGAATACAACAATTTGTGTTTTTTTTTTTTTTTAACAAAATGAGGAAGTCAGGACTAATGGCTACAATGAGCACGTTTTGCAGCGCATAGCTTTTCAAAGCGGGGTTTCAAGCTGGACACGGCAACTCTTAGCTCGTGTTCAATGTTTAGCTGGGACCTGTACAGTACTTGTTCTTTAGTGCAGCAACAGCAGAGAAGCCAGTCTCACAAAGATATGATGTTGCAAAAGGAATAAGAATGTCCATAGCCTTCTGCCCTAAGAGTGGATACTCCTTCTCTACACTCAGCCAGAACTCACTCAGTGTCTGTGATGTGAACGTCAGTCTCAATGTGGAGTCAGATGTCATGTCAATGAACTGGTCTTTCTCTGCAAAGCTGAAACCAGTAGGAGCGGGTGCACTGAAAGGTTCTCTGACCCAGTAATACTGGGAACTGTTTTCAGGGAAGTACTTTTCAAAGAACAGCATCAATGATGAAATATGGTGCATGATGCAGGGAATCACTGAGGAGGCATCATACTCAGTAGTGTCCACAAATTCATTCAGGTTCTCAAATGAATCAGTATTTCCTTCATCAAGTCGCCTGCCCCACATTGCAAGCTTCCAAGTGAAAGAGTTGATCTTGTCTGTGACCTGAGGGAGGTGTTTATCTTTCCCTTGAAGCTGTAGATTCAGTTCATTAAGCCTTCCAAATATGTCACTCAGGTAGGCCAGTTTTGCCTGTTTTTGATAGTTTTTGAAGTTCTCATCACTAAATTTTTCTGCAAATTCGTGCTTGTGCTCCTGAACCAAAAACACTCTTATCTCCTCTCTGAGCTCAAAAACTCTGGACAAAACTGAAAGTTATGCACCATAACTCATGTTCCTTGAAGGAAGGGAACGAGGTGCAACATACTTGCTATGGGAATTGCGCCCCCGCGCGATTACCTGAAGGAATACATTCACGCCTTTTACGGCAGGGGGCGTCACCCCATGCCAGAGGTACCGCCTTTTAGGTACTTAAGGGACTGACGCCCCTCCAACTGTCTCCAAAGTTGCTCTTCACCGAGCTTTCAGCATTGAAAAGGGCCAGCTATGTTGCACCTCATTCCCTTCCTTCAGGGAACATGAGTTATGGTGCATAACTTTCAGTTCCCTTTCAGTTCGGTCTCTCGGTGCAACATACTTGCTATGGGAACGTAATTCATTCACGCCCTTGAAATGCTCAGTAAAACGCCTGTTAGTGTGAACGTCCACCTTTGACCAGAAGGCATCTCAAAGCTACTTTCTAATACATAGTTCCCATGTGACGTCACATCTGTGGGTTGTCCTGTTTGACCCTCCCACAGGAAGGCTAAGCAGCAGTTGGAGCGCGTTCTAATGGATGTCCATTTTTCACGTTGTTTTTTTTTGTTAATTTCTAATTAATTGCAATGGTTACTTCCTGTTGTGTCAGTGGGTGTTCCAGTCGGGTAGACGTTTGGGCAACGCGCAGGTTTCACTTAATCAAAAAAAAAGTAAACGTGAAGGATTTATTTCATCGGAGAAACTCACACCGCCCCATCTCTGCTCAGAAGATCGTGCTTTTGGCCGGTAAACAAAATATTCTACATAAATCATTTTGTGAAACAATGTTAGAGTACAACTGTCTGTGTGTTAGAGCTGTTTTTTTATTATTTTTTTCATTATTTTAGTGACACCGTCTTGCATGCTGTGGCTAGCTTAGCGTCTCGCTAACGCGGCCTCCTCACGGTCCACCGGGACCGGCGGGGAGACCGTCCCAGTGGGAAAAGGAGGACGGGAGCCAAGTCGTGCGGGCGACGCGTCGGTCCCATGGGACGTGCCCCCGCGGCCGCGACGGATCCACGCCGTCCGATGAGCTCGACGGACCATCCGTTCCAGATGCTAACAACATGCTAACTTCCAACAAGGTAACACTCAAAGTGCTGGTTCTGGTCTGTGTTCAGCCTGGACTGTTTGTGCTGGCTGTGTGTTATTTTAGTTAAACCTTTTTTTAGCTGGTTAGATCTGATTGAGACAGTTTACACATCTTTTTTGGATTTAAAGCTGTAAAGCTCTGTGCTGTAAAGCTCTGTGCTGTGAATCCGGTGTGCGCTCTTTGTAGTAATTAAATAATTAATGATATCGGAGTAACTACTTTGTGACAAGTTGTCTGATTCGTCTGCCATGATTTCTTTCTCAAACTCATTTAACTCGACCACTGCCATTTTGCTGTTGTTCCTTGGTGAAGCTGTGGTAGCTCGTGTTTTTGTCCGTATAATTTGCTCTGCTAGTTCGCCATTTTGCCTTTCTCTGCCTTCAGATGTGGTGCGGAAGCCGGTATGGGGGCGTGTCTGGGAACTATGTATTGTGTATTCGAAAGAACAGCCTGAGTGACATCACACGCAGTAACATCCAAACTGTAGTACTTTGCAAAAGTGTTTAATGAGCTCCAGTTCGCGGCAGCACAAATGTCTGCAACTGGCACGCCCTTGAACAATGACCAGGAAGTGGCCAAGCCCTTGGTTGAGTGAGCATGCACTCCAGGGGGCACTTGTTGACCTTTGCTACCATATGCCTTTTTAATGGCCTCCGTCACCCAATGTGAGAGGCGCTGTCTTGATAGGGCCTTTCCTGTAGCAGGTGCGGCAAAGCAGACAAACAGTTGGTTTGTTTCCCTCCATTCAGCTGTTCTCTGTATGTAAGTGCGTAAAGCTCTCACAGGGCAGAGAGCCTTTAGTCTCTCCTGTTCCTGAGTAAGAACAGGAGCAGGTGGGAAGGAGGAGAGGTCAAAGGCTAGACTCCTATGGTTGAAGGTCAAGACCTTGGGAGTATAAGCAGGATTAGGCCTCAGGGTGACCTTTGACCCGTCAGGAGCGAATATGGTACATAATGGATGTACAGATAGAGCGTGGAGGTCACCCACGCGTTTCGCCGAGCACAGAGCCAGGAGTAGAGCAGTTTTATAAGATAGAAGATCTATCTTAATCTCGCTCAGAGGCTCGAATGGCGGGTCGCAAAGAGCCCCCCAAGACCAGGCCAAGATCCCAACCAGGAGTCAAGGTTCTGCTGGGTGGCTTGGTTCGAAGCACACCTTTCATATATCTCATTATGATTGGATGTGCTCCAGGAGTCCTGTGTCCCCAGCCCTCGTGACAGGCAGAGATAGCTGCAAGGAACACTTTAATCGTTGAATAAGAACAACCCTTTTCCAGTAAATCCTGAAGGAAAGTTAGTAGTTGAGCCAAGTCGCAAGCATAAGAAATGATATTTCTTTCTGAGCACCAGGCTTCGAAGATGCGCCACTTTTGTGCATATAGAGACTGTGTTGACCCGGCACGGGCATTTTGTATGGTTTTCACCACATTCCTTGGAAGGCCCAAAGCCATCAGCCTGTCCTTTTCAGCTCACAGGCTGGAATTAATTCCAGTTCCTGGCCTAAACGGCTGGACTGCGACTTCCTGTGTGAGCCTTTGAGGGTCAACCAGGTTGGGGAGTGGGCCTCCACGTTGCTGTGTTAACAGACTGCCCTGATCAAGTCTCCTCGACGACAGATGGAGTCTATTAATTTTATTAGATTGAGTCGGAACAGGAAAGCTATTATTTCCCTCCAAAACAGGATTTATTGGATTGAGGGGCTGCTGTTTTTGTAAACGAGCAGATCTCCTGACTCCAGTTGTTGTCTCACCCAGTGGGATACTGTCGTGTGGGAGCAAGTTTGATGCAGCTTTGTGAGGAAAGTCACGTGCTGCTCTTTTAACGCTCGAGCGTTGCATGTCCTTCATGAATAATAAAGGGCCCGCTGCAACGTGTGAACGTGGAGATGGTCCTTTGTTACCGGCAGACTTAGGCCCTGTACACACGTAGCCGTTTATCAGTAAAACCGAACAGTTTATCATGCGGTTTGGCCTTTCATCCACACGTGAACTCCGGTTGATGTAACTATAAACAAATAATAACAAAACTCCGGCCAAAGTGAAGATTTGAGAACTCTCTGCTTTCACGTCTGCGTGTGAACTTTCAGAACCGGAGGTTTCTGCTCCAGCTGGAGCTGACGTCACATGCTCGGAGAAAAAAAAGCGCTAAAAATTCAACATACCTGCTCTGACATGATTCCCAGTCGACATTTTCCTGTGTTTTATTAACTCTGTACTCCAACACGGTATTTTAGTAGTTCAACCTTGCAGTCTGTCCACACAAACGAAAGGAAAATAAATAAATAAATAACAGGAAGTCGCAGCTGAGTTGAAGGGTTGTGACTGCACTACACTGCTACTACACTGCCACCTATGGGTTCAGCATATTATTACACGCTCTGTAGTGAAATAAACGGCACATGTAGACGAACATTTTAAATATCCAAACATGTATGGACAGAGATTTTTTTTTTAGCGCAAATATTCGTTTTTCAAACACCAGGCTACGTGTGTACAGGGCCTTAAAGACCGTGTAAAGTGAAATTAAATGTGTGTTTTTAGTTTGTCACATGGCATAAATATGTGTTATTAATCACCCATATAAATCTGACTGATTAAAAACATTGTTTTCCTTATAAAATTAAGTGTCAAAAATCATGAAAAAACCTTATTTTCCCTTGTTCTGAAATGGTGGGGGTGTGTCAGCGCGTGGGCGTGGTTTCAGCCCCCTGAGCTGAGCTGTGTGTGTAGAGGCAGAAAGCAGAGATCCACCTGCTCCGTTTTTATCTAAGTTCTGGCTGCCAGCAGCTCCTTTTTCCAAGAGTTACGCTGTTTTTAGTGCACTAACAACTCTGGTTTTGTTTTTAAAGTTGAGGACACAAAGATAATTCATAAGTCCGCTGTTATGTGTTTAATAATAAGCACTATTTTAGAAGATGAGCGGACTCGCGGTCCGACCCGGTCACATCGCATACGGGGTCTGTGTTGGTGATTAAAATAAAGAGTAATCACGTTGATAACTAAGTTATCTCATCTGTGTCAGCGGAGTCACGGCGTTTCACGGCGCGCGTGGCAGGATTTCACGGATCGCTCTCACACACACATACACACGCGCGCGCGGCGCGGAGCTGCAGGGGCAGTGGTCGCTCAGCACGCCTGGGTTTGTTCCGACTCCCTCCTGCGTCTCAATGTGGGTGCCCTGACCATTGCGACATCCAGGGAAGATGCAGGAACGACGCATAATTGATTAGCTAGCTAACAATGAACAAAATATCTATGCTATTGCTATCTGATACTATCTGCGAT
>JBBPBX010098693.1:0-12647 GCA_038048925.1 Garcialebias charrua | reverse complement strand
CAGACACATGAGCATTCACACAGGAGACAAGCCGTTTCCATGTGATCTTTGTGGACAAAGATTTAGTCGGAAGACAAGTTTAAACTCACACATGAGAGTCCACACAGGAGACAAGCCGTTTCCATGTGATCTTTGTGGACAAAGATTTAGTCTGAAGACAAGTTTAAACTCACACATGAGAGTCCACACAGGAGACAAGCCGTTTCCATGTGAACTTTGTGGACAAAGATTTAGTCTGAAGACAAGTTTAAACTCACACATGAGAGTCCACACAGGAGACAAGCCGTTTCCTTGTGAACTTTGTGGACAAAGATTTAGTCGGAAAACAATTTTAAACTCACACATGAGAGTCCACACAGGAGACAAACAGTTTCTTTGTGAACTTTGTGGACAAAGATTTAGTCAGAAGACACATTTAAACTCACACATGAGAGTCCACACAGGAGACAAGCCGTTTCCTTGTGAACTTTGTGGACAAAGATTTAGTCGGAAGACACATTTAAACAGGCACATGAGCATTCACACAGGAGACAAGCCGTTTCCTTGTGAACTTTGTGGACAAAGATTTAGTCTGAAGACAAGTTTAAACTCACACATGAGAGTCCACACAGGAGACAAGCCGTTTACATGTAATCTTTGTGGACATAGATTTAGTCATAAGAGAGATTTAAACAGACACATGAGAGTCCACACAGGAGACAAGCCGTTTCCATGTGAACTTTGTGGACAAAGATTTAGTCGGAAAACAATTTTAAACTCACACATGAGAGTCCACACAGGAGACAAACCGTTTCTTTGTGAACTTTGTGGACAAAGATTTAGTCAGAAGACATATTTAAACTCACACATGAGAGTCCACACAGGAGACAAGCCGTTTCCTTGTGAACTTTGTGGACAAAGATTTAGTCGGAAGACACATTTAAACAGGCACATGAGCATTCACACAGGAGACAAGCCATTTCCTTGTGAACTTTGTGGACAAAGATTTAGTCTGAAGACAAGTTTAAACTCACACATGAGAGTCCACACAGGAGACAAGCCGTTTACATGTAATCTTTGTGGACATAGATTTAGTCAGAAGACAAATTTAAACTTACACATGAGAGTCCACACAGGAGACAAACTGTTTCCTTGTGAACTTTGTGGACAAAGATTTAGTCGGAAGACACATTTAAACAGACACATGAGCATTCACACAGGAGACAAGCCATTTCCCTGTGAACTTTGTGGACAAAGATTTAGTCATAAGGCAAGTTTAAACTCGCACATGAGAGTCCACACAGGAGACAAGCCGTTTCCTTGTGAACTTTGTAGACAAAGATTTAGTCAGAAGACAAATTTAAACAGACACATGAGAGTCCACACAGGAGTGGAACCTTTCTATCAGAAAATATTAAAATAATTATTATAGGCCATGAGATGCAACTGGTGTTTTAACACCCAAATAAAATTAATTTTGATTTTGTAAAATATATTCTGTAACAATTTTTGAACAATTTCCTAATCTATGATTTGCTCCTAATTTCTCAAGAATACTTTAAAAACAAACAAAATCTTAGATCATAATTTGGACTATAGATGTTCGTTCTAAAATACTGGTTCAGTGGTTGTGCAATGATGTGGAGAGAACCAACCAACCAATCAAATTGTTTTTTCAAACAGTCAGACCCCATGAAATGTTATTTGTGTAATTCCTGAGAGAATTGTTATTTAATCAGTTAGTTACTTGGTTTATTAACAGATTTATCATGCAGATGAACTAATTGTGTTTTAATTCAGGATGGGACTGATCCAGTATCAGTATTGGCCTCGGCCTCCTATACCAGCATAATTTACCTATCAGATTTTTCCGATACAATCTGCAGAGATTTCTGATCCATGATGAATGTCTATGTCTGCTGAAACATCTCCACATGTGATTCCCTGCCGGCTGCTCTGCAAGGCAGGGAATCAAACTATGGAATGGATTTTCTGAAGGAAATTCATTTCATAGTTTGAAGCCAGCTAAAATGTGAGTAAATACATGAGGACTGAGAGCAGCACTGTGGCTAACGGCTAACCAACTTTTCATCTTAACATGTCCGCTGTGTGGAAGTATTTTACACTAAACACAGCAAGACAGCAACGTGCAATGTCTGCAGAGCCGCTGTACCAAGAGAAGAAAGCTCTGTTGTGACCTAAACATCTGAAAAAGCACCACATTAAAGAGCACAAGGATTGTTTAACCAGGCACTGTTGTAAAGTTAGTTCCCTTATCAGTCAGTCACTCGGTGCAACACTATTGCTATGGGAAATTGCGCCCCTGCGCGATTACCTGAAGGAATACATTCACGTCTTTACTGCATGGGGCGTCAGCGTCACCCCAGAGACCCCGCCCTCTGGGTGCTTAAGGCGCAGACGCCCATCCTACTTTCTCTTTTTGCCCTTCACCTAGGGGTGGGCGATATATCGAATATACTCGATGTATCGCAATATTTTAAATGTACGATGGTTAAAATGGCTATATCGTCTATATTGTTAGTCCTCCTGCTGTCGCGCGGGCTCCCACTCGCCCCCCTCCTTCCTGCCTGCAGGAGGGCGGAGCCGCGGAGTCTTTCAGCACAAGTAAACACGGCAGATATGAAGAGCGACACTAGCTGCTGAAGGGGAAAAGCTATGTTCTTTCTGAGCTAGTTTGGATTTAAATTGTCAGATGAGGGCAGAAAAAATATTTTTGTAGACGATGCTGAAAATAATCCCGACAAAAGGTCGGAACTACGAATCTTTTTCACCGTTTAAACAGCGGAGTGGAGCATGAATCGTGAAACGGCAGAACCGAGTGTTTTTACAGCCTGTTGCTTCCTTAAAACAAACCACGGGTCTGAGCTCATTTAGCCGTGCGTGCACCGCAGAGAGAGGTGGAGACATTAATAAATCAGCAGTTTATTATATCGCTAAAGATACGGTCCTTAGCAGCTAACAAGATGGCTAACGCTTTAGCCGTCTTCTTCCACAGCTGAGACTGACCGTGTCTTTAGCGATATATGATAAACTGCTGATTTAATAATGTCTCCGCCTCTCTGTTCACGTTTCTGAGTGGAGGCTGTCGTGTTTTTACACAAGGATTCAATGCGACACTTTGTAGAGCAACTTAGAGAACGTCTTTATTCTTCGTGAACCCGGAAACAACCCCCTGACCCTTTCACAATAAAACCGGATACAGTATATCAAATATATTGTACCACAGAGGCTCACATTTACTGCAGTTCACAAACACACTGACTAAAGTGAAAGCACCTTTCTATCTTATTGTTACGTGGTCACATTTTTTTCGTCTTTTGTTTGTTTATTATTTTTATTTATTTGGCACCTTTGACGGTTCACTGGTGGAGGGGGGCGGGGCTCAGCCAGTCTAAGTGTTTTTAGCTGTGCTGGTAGCACACCTGCGGGGTGATTTTGACAGATGGAGTTGCGTGTTGGACGCTACTGCAGCAGTGGAGTTTTGTAAAAGAAGAAAATATCTTAAAGGACATTGCGGAAGGCTCTGGAGAGAGAAACAGAGCATTCACCTCGGGACGGAACCCAGAGGGGAGCGTCGGATGGTTTTGGCCGGGTTTGTTTTGGATGAACCGGCTGGACGCTAACAGATTACATGCACCGGGGAAGTTAACACGCCTGCTAAACATCAACCACAGATGAAAACACAAGTGGTGCACTTTTAAGAAAAGAGAAAAACTATAAAGGAAAACAAAAAAACAACTATTGAACAGTTACTGATGAAGGATCGTGCGGGCTCGCCCCTCCAGGATGTCAGCTGATTGAGACTCTGATCGGACATCAAAGGTAAGCCCCACCTCACTGTGTGTTCTGTCTCTGGTGCCAGTTTTGTTTCTTTTTTTTTCTTTTCTTTCTCATCACGTACTTATAGTTGCGGTCCTACTCTCCAGTACAAAGAACGAGCTGAGGAGAGAAGCGATTTCGTAACAAGTGGGGGCTCACGTCCGGGATTACGGAACGTCCTTTTGACTTTAAACTACCATTTAAATTATATTGGTGTTTCGTTGATTCCTGTAACGGTGGTTAAAATTAGAGTGAGGTTATGGAGGAATTTAAAGTTGAAGAATTCCTGAAGGAAGGTCGGACTTTGAAAATGAGAGACTGGTATCAACTAAAAAAAGTAGAACTGTTCAAAATAGCAGAACACTTGAAGGTGCAGTGTTCACCTGGTACAAAAAAGGTTGACTTAATTGAAGTATTAATAAATAAGATTTCCCCTGAAAGTCTTCCGGAAACACACCCCAACGTTTTAGAGTTACAGTTCGCTCAATTAGAGTTAGAAAAAGAACGTATCAGGCAAAAAGCAGCACAGGAAGCTGCCAAGCTTGACTTGGACAGAGAACGAATGAGACTGGAGTTTGAGTACAAACGGCAGTGCTGGGCAGCGCTAATCCAAAAATTAGTTCCGCTATTTCTAAAGCACTTATTGATTTATTTAGGTCCACAATTTCAAAAGCACTTATGTATTACCAATGCTAGCGGACGCTAATGCTAACACGCTAACCGCCATTTTGAAGAGGGCAACTGGCGAAAATGATTTTTTTAATCCAGCAGATTTGACCATTTGAGCCGGTTGGGCTCGGAGGGGCCTTGTGCTATAAAGTCACTGACTTTGTGGCGCAAGGTTTTTCTGGGCTTGACCGGTTCAAATGGTCAAAAAAGAATTGTTTCGCCAGTTGCCCTCTTCAAAATGGCGGCCGCCATTTTGGGGAGGACAAATGTCGAAATAGTTTTTTTAATCCAGCAGATTTGACCATTTGAACCGGTTAAGCTCAGAAAAACCTTGTGCTATAAAGTCAGATAAGAAATATATTTTTTCTCAGCAAAGAAATAATTGTTTTTACCGTGTTTTCATGGAAAGTCCTTCTCTTCTGTGGCCGTCGCGGCCGCCATTTTGAAGAGGGCAGTGGAGAAATACTTTTAAAAATCCAGACGCGTCGCGTAGGCCGCTGAGAAACATCCATAAGTTCACCCTCCATGTTAAAAACTCTTCGTCTGACTCTTCGAAAACAAGCAATAAGGCTGCAGAGTAACACACTGGCTGCTAACTGAGAGCGCTCGCTCTAGTAAAGAGACTGAGGGGACGCTTTTTTGTCACGGACCACATCCGGCGCTGACAGGATATGGTCTGTTAGCAGTCGTCCGGGGCTCTAAATAAGTTTTTTCGGTTTTACTGATAGATAATTAGTTATTAGCGGTACTGCATTTTAAATAAAAATAGCGCAAATCCGCGTATGAATTATAAAAGTTAGTTAATCCGCTGTAAAGCTAACAGATTATTTAGCTACGCTATAAGCGGATTAGCGCATTAGCGCTCCCTAGCGGTCGGAGGCCCACCACTGACAAACGGAAACAACTGGAGAATGAACAACAAAAGTTGGAATTAGAAAAACTGAAAATTGCAGCTATGGAAGCAGAAAGAAGTTTTGATCTAAGTAAAAACATCAGATTAGTTCCTCAGTTTTGTGAAACAGAAGTAGACGTTTTTTTTCTGTCCTTTGAAAAGATTGCAAAATCTCTAAAGTGGCCTGAGAATAAATGGTCTCTTCTGGTACAGAGTGTGTTTACTGTACTGGCAGAGCTCAGGAAGTTTATGCTGCACTTGATGCAGAGAAATCCTCATCTTATGAGGATGTAAAAGCTACTGTTCTTGCTGCTTACCAACTGTCTCCAGATGTTTATCGACAGCGTTTTCGTAACCTGGTAAAAAGTGAGACTCATACTTACATGGAATATGCTAGGGAGAAGGAGATAGCATTTGACAGATGGGTAAGGTCAAAGAATGTTGGTCAGGACTATGAGAAATTAAAACAGCTTATTCTCTTAGAAGATTTTAAAAATAATGTTTCTTTTGAGGTAAGAAATTACCTAGAGGATCAAAAGGTCGACGAGATTAAGAAAGCTGCAGTTATGGCTGATGATTTTGAACTCACTCATCAGTGTTTAGTGAGAGGAGGGTTCAAGACATCACAGAGCATGACACAGCGACAGGGTGGTATGCATTCAGAAACCTTGGTGTGTTACTATTGTGGTAAAAAGGAGCACAAGAAAACTGAGTGTTGGGCTTTGGCGAGTAAACAAAATAAGGAAAATACTCCTAAACCTGGTTTACTAGTGTCAGACAGGTCGAAGAATGCTGGTGAGTGCTCAAACAGTGCTGTGTTGGATTTGTATAAAGATTTTATTTCTTCTGGGGTTGTATCTGTTGATGGAAATGGTTATCCTGTAGTTATTCTGCGAGATACGGACGCTGCTCAGTCACTTTGGGTGGTGAAGGATACAACTCCTCCTCCTTCTAGCTCACTGAATATGTGTACACTTATTCAAGGAGTGAACAATGATGTTTCTGAATTTAAGTATGTCCCTCTGTCTGCATGAAGTTTATTTACAGTCATCTTTAGTGACAGGAGTGGTTAAAGTTGGGGTGGTGTTCAGTTTACCCATTCCGGGTGTCACATTTATACTGGGGAATGATTTGGCAGGTGAAAAGGTTCATGTTGCCCCTCTGGTTGTACATTCTCCCATATATTCTTCTGAGACTGAGGCACTGAAGCAGGAATTTCCTGGAGTTTTTCCTACCTGTGTTGTCACTCGTTCTCAGTCTCAGGTTAATCAGGAAGAACCTCCAGAAACTGTGAGAAATCTAATTCCTATTCCAGTGGTTGGAGAACCATTCAGTCGTGTTCTAATAGATTGTGTGGGCCCCTTACCAAAAACTAAGCGTGGACACTTATATCTGTTAACAGTTATGGATGTTGCTACACGTTATGTGGAAGCTTTTGCTTTGCGTAACATTTGTTCAAAGACAATCTTGGATTGCCTTCTTAAGTTTTTTACTCAGTTCGGGCTTCCTAGAGAGATCCAGTCCGATCAGGGCTCTAACTTTATGGCCGGAGTTTTTCAAGCGGTGATGAAAGAGTTAGGGATTGAGCACTTTAAGTCATCTGCGTACCATCCACAGTCACAGGGAGCCCTGGAACGATACCATCAGACTCTTAAGGCCATGATCAGGACCTACTGTGTGGATCAGCCTGGGGAGTGGGACAAGAGTGTTCCATTTCTTTTGTTTGCTATCCGTGACTCTGTCTGTGAATCTACAGGTTTTAGCCCATTTGAGTTGGTCTATGGACATGAAGTGAGGGGTCCCTTGAAGTTGGTTAAAGAGAAATGTCTGGCTGAAGAACCTGACAGAAACGTTTTGGATTACGTTTCTGAGTTTAAGGAGCGCTTGAAAGCAGCTTGCACTTTGGCTAATGGTCAGTTATGTAATAAATCTATTGGCCGTTTGTGTAATTAAACACTTACGAGGTCAGTTTACTGACTTACCTATAGTTTGGATGAAAGATCCGAGCAGATTTTATCTACACAAATCTACCATCAGTTTCACGGGGTCTCAATTTTTTCAGAATAAATCAATAAATCGGTGATGTGATTAGCCAGAAATGTAATTTCACAAGAGACTTCAATTTATGTTGGTCTACCAGAAAATAGACCTTTTATTGAAATTATCATGAAAGTACATTAAACATTTGTATCGATATTAGCTCTGATTTAATAACTACGTTGACAAGAATTCAAATTAAAACAAACAGACAGTTAGGAACTTTTCTGTTGGTACATTTACTTGACAGATTAATAGCTTATGAAAAATAAGAAATAGGAGGAAGAAATAAGTGAAAGCTAAGTTAACTGAAATTGATTATTTTGAGCAGACAGGGTGGCACTTTTTCCCCACACGAGCAGACTGCTGGGCTCCCGCACGTTCAAACACACCACGACTCGTTACCTGTTGACGGTTCGTCTCTTGGAGATAAGAGTGGAGAAGTGTCTGTTTGACACACCTGAACCCATCCACACGTGGATGGGTTTGTCCAACGGCCGTCCAGTTGAAACTTCAGCGTGTGTGGCTGATTCACGATACGAGGAAACTCGCCTCCCTCGGCAGGGAACAAAGGTCAAGCGCGCTGACTGATTTTCAAAATAAAACCTCAGAAAACAAATTCTTTCAGAAATGAGTGTTTTGAGGCACAGCAAGGCTTTGCCGTGACTCCAGCTGAGACGTGGGTCTAGTTGACACAATGACCGGAACGTCTCCAGCTTTTTCCAGAGAAGAAACCAAGTTCTTAGGATGTTCTTCCCTTTGACTCCACTGAAAATGCAGGAAATGGACCGTTATATGGGAGGCGGGGTCTGACCCACCTCCTTAATAACTATTGGCTGGTTTAACAAAACAACGGATGGAGTTTTCATCCGATAGGCAGAATGGTCTCTGAAGGACAACAGGAAAACTGTTTACATAAGCGGCCAGATGGACTGCTTGTGAGCACAGAGAATATTATGGCTAACTTTCACAGACAAAACAGAGAAGGAAGTTGCAAGTTGAAAGTTTACCCTGAACTGTGCCATGATATTGAAGCTTGCTTGCTCTGCAGAAATAAACCAGCAGAAGGGTCAAAAACTCATGAAAGTAACAGATCATCATTAAAATGACAAAATATACTGTAGATCAATTCTGAATTAACACACATTAAAAAGAAAGTTCAATCTGATTAATTGGTGTCCATTAATTCAAAATAATTGTAACAAAATATAGTGTCCATTTGTCTCCTTGAGAGTTTCAAGAAGGTGTAACACTGAGAGTTTCAGAGAGATGCAGAGAGGTGTACTTGAAGGTCAAGACAGAGGGCCTGTATCACTACAGTTACAACAAGTCCAAAGAAAGATGAAAAAACGTTTTGATCGAAAAGCTGTTTCTAGAAAATGTGCAGTTGGGGAAAGATAATGTAATTGCTAATGTTCTGTCAAGAATGTGAGGAATAGGTTGAAGATGTAGGATGTTTATTGGACCAAAAAAAATAAAAATAGAAAAAAAATATATAAAAAAAAATTAAGTTAATAAAAAAAAAAATATATATTTTTTTTGTTTAGAGGGGGAAGTGTTACGTGGTCACATTTTTTTCGTCTTTTGTTTGTTTATTATTTTTTATTTATTTGGCACCTTTGACGGTTCACTGGTGGAGGGGGGCGGGGCTCAGCCAGTCTTAAGTGTTTTTAGCTGTGCTGGTAGCACACCTGCGGGGTGATTTTGACAGATGGAGTTGCGTGTTGGACGCTACTGCAGCAGTGGAGTTTTGTAAAAGAAGAAAATATCTTAAAGGACGGTGCGGAAGGCTCTGGAGAGAGAAACAGAGCATTCACCTCGGGACGGAACCCAGAGGGGAGCGTCGAATGGTTTTGGCCGGGTTTGTTTTGGATGAACCGGCTGGACGCTAACAGATTACATGCACCGGGGAAGTTAACACGCCTGCTAACAACAACCACAGATGAAAACATAAGTAGGGGTTGAACGAGTACACAATTTTTAACCTCGACATTAACATAAAAAAACTCGAACGACGCTCGAGTAGCCGATGACGTCACAGTGTCTTACGATGCAAAATAAATAAATAAATATAAATGCCTAAAAACGTCTTTACAAAAAGAAAAAAAAGACCAACAAAGCATTGGGAGCATTTATTATGCTCCTATCATTTATCATACTGCACATAAGTCACAGGAAAAACAAAACTATTAGTTATATTAATAATATTAAAAGTGAAAGTATAAGGCGATGAAAACCGAAACTTAAAAAACAAATGGGGCCACAGCCACACCGTACCACCGCTTGCAGTGCTGTGCAATTTAGGTTTACTTTTAGAGATTGTGTTTATAGATTTTTGGTAGCTCTAGAGAGATGAATATTTGTTTTTTTGTTTGTGAAACGAGAGAGATGAAGCCGTTTCGACCGTGTTATATATGGGACCTGCAATGCAACACTGCCCTCTGCTGTCACAACAATCTACTACGGTGTTCAAGCAAAGAACGTCAACAGGATGTTTCAATGAGTGGCGCAATTTATAAAATTATAAACTGTTTTACCTTTTTGACAAGACTGGACCAGCTTCATAGATCCGTGCGCACAAAGGAATCCATTTTGTAGTGTCTACTAAAAGCTAAAAGCTACCCCGCGCTCTGTTTTTATCACGTGATGACGTCACTACGGGTAGTCGAGGTGGACAAAAAAGCCTCGAAAGAAGTCAAAGCACTCGATCTGTCGAAAACTCGGTTATTCTGTTAATGCACTAAACACAAGTGGTGCACTTTTAAGAAAAGAGAAAAACTATAAAGGAAAACAAAAAAACAACTATTGAACAGTTACTGATGAAGGATCGTGCGGGCTCGCCCTTCCAGGATGTCAGCTGATTGAGACTCTGATCGGACATCTAAAGGTAAGCCCCACCTCACTGTGTGTTCCGTCTCTGGTGCCAGTTTTGTTTCTTTTTTTTCCTTTTCTTTCTCATCACGTACTTATAGTTGCGGTCCTACCCTCCAGTACAAAGAACGAACTGAGGAGAGAAGCGATTTCGTAACATTATCAAGACACTCAAAGCTCTTTAAAACACAATCTGTGTCCTCATTTACCCATTCATACAGCACTCTGCTAGAACTGTACAAAGAATAATCAGTACTTTATCACATTCATACACTGATGGGACACACATCAGAGGCAATGAGGGGTTCAATGTTGCCCACTGCCCAGGAACACTTCAGCATGTGACTGCTGGTGGAATTGAACTCCCAGCTCTCCCATTGGAGGAGACTGCTCTAGCCTCTCAGCCACAGCTGCCCTCAGCTGAAGAGGACTATTATTTAATACAGGGTGTCCGCGGGGTCTTGAAAGTTATTAAAAGTTGATAAATCAATTTTGGGAAAATTAAGGGTCTTGAAAAGTATTAAAAAGTCTTGAAAGCGATTTGATGAGGTATTTATTTATTTTTGCTGTTCTAGCTTTAAATAATTTGACAGCAAAAAGTATGTATGACTAATATTTGTTTTCCTCACCGCGGAGGATTCGGAAACTGCTTCGCACAAATTTAGAGTGTCAGGTTACAACAGCCTTTACGGCTAGGCCTATCTTGTGCACATGCGCGGCTGCTTTATCTCCAAGTTGAGTCTGTGTGTTCGAATAAGTTGCCGAGAGGCCGTGAGAACAATGGGTAAATGCAAGTTTTCGGACTCCTGGTTGGAGATGCCTAATTTTCAAGAATGGCTGAAACCTGTCACCGAGAATAACCACGAGGCTTATTGTACATTTTGTTAAAAAAAAGATGAGCGTAGCCTCGATAGGCATAAACGCTGAAGTTGAGTTAGAAGAGCTGAAAAAAAGAGAAAAGTTCTACAAGAGGTGTGCGATTCTCTGCAAAAAGATGCAGATCAGTTGGCAGAGCAGGCAGAGGGAAAGTCAGGTTCTTTAATGGCCCAACTGATCACCAAGTCCAATGTCTTGAGAAGGAGACGTAAAGAAAAACTCAGTGAGCTGGTGCAAACTGAAGAGTTGCTGGAATGCAAAGCAACTGCACTGAGGCACATGTAATGATTACTGTGTTTATTTCTTATTCGCCATTGTTCAACCAAGTTACTTTAAAATAGCTACGAGTCTTGTTGTAACCTAAGCTATATTTTCTTAAACCTAGTCGTGGTTCAGTTTCTTCTTTTGAACTTTTTTCTTTCCACTGTATCTCAGTTCTGTTGTAGGTTTGAGATTCACAGATTTAATTGAAAACAACAGCAGTTTTGTAAATCAAAGATTTGTTGCTTAGTAAAACAAAGTGACGATAAGGTCTTGAATTTATTTTGGAAGGTCTTTAAAAAGTCTTGAAAAGGTATTGAAATCTATCCATCCATTTTCTTCCGCTTATCCGGGGTCGGGTCGCGGGGGTAGCAGCCTAAGTAGGGAGGCCCAGACTTCCCTCTCCCCAGCCACTTGGAGCAGCTCCTCTGGGGGAATCCCAAGGCGTTCCCAGGCCAGCCGAGAAACATAGTCCCTCCAGCGTATCCTGGGTCTTCCTCTGGGTCTCCTCCCGGTGGGACATGCCCGGAACACCTCACCAGGGAGGCGTCCAGGAGGCATCCTAACCAGATGCCCGAGCCACCTCAACTGGCTCCTCTCGATGTGGAGAAGCAGCGGCTCTACTCCGAGTCCCTCCCGGATGACTGAGCTTCTCACCCTATCTCTAAGGGAGAGTCCAGCCACCCTGCGGAGAAAACTCATTTCAGCCGCTTGTATCCGAGATCTTGTTCTTTCGGTCATAACCCAAAGCTCATGACCATAGATGAGGGTGGGAACGTAGATCGATCGGTAAATTGAGAGCTTTGCCTTTTGACTCAGCTCTCTCTTCACCACGACAGACCGGTACAGCGCCCGCTTCACTGCGGATGCTGCACCTATCCGCCTATCGATCTCACGCTCCAGTTTTCCCTCATTCGTGAACAAGACCCCAAGATACTTAAACTCCTCCACTTGGGGCAGGACCTCCTCCCCGACCCGGAGAATAGGTATTGAAATTAACTTCATTATTCCTGCATATACCCTGTAATAGGTGTAAATAAATGTATAAAAAAATAAAGTACAGGTACCGTAAACGCCGGAGGAAAATACGCTCCGGTGTTTAATCCGCTTTGTCCAATTATTAACAATAAACAAGAAAAAAACGTACACAATACGCCTCGGTGTTTAATACGCGTCATCACCACGCGACGCGTCAGCGCCTCATTTACCCTAATCAAGATGG
>JBBPBX010098692.1:0-12647 GCA_038048925.1 Garcialebias charrua | reverse complement strand
AAAATTACTACTGCTCATGTATAATGTTCTATAGGAACAAAGACCTAACTAAAGGGTCTCTTAGGGGTGTCACTGACTACGCAGTAACAAAAGACTCATGGAGAAGGCCATACAACCCCAGCCCAATGGGGACACCATGGATCTTCAATGTTGTCTATTTAATAGTACTCGGAATGCAATTCAAAATCAGATGGGGCCATAATTACAGAGAGCCACATCAAACACAATTCTGCGAGATCTCCATAGGGGAGTTGGAGGTTTGGACAACAAGCCGAGCCATGAAAATAAGCATCTACAACCGAGAAACTAACCCAAACAAAATAGTGGTTGAAAACACTGAGCTGCCCCTAAGAATGCTGTGTGATCGAGTCTGCACGTCCATCAACGATTGGGAAGAATACCCAGTACGGATGGCTTACAGGACGACTGTATCGTACAGAGGACACCCTCTTGTCAGTACGGTAACAGCGTTGGAAGAATGGGGTGAACACTATGTGCAATATGGAAGAAAATCCAGGGAAATGTTCAGACAGAGACTGTGGGAGGCAGAGGAACAGCGTCGAAGAGGTGAGGACCCATCTGACGAACCTTTTTGTGGGCTGCAAGGCCCCCAGCTTGAACCTACATGTTGGGGGGTCTACCAATGGAAGTGGGTGTGGAGAGGGTTGAGACCAGAATTGCCACACCCATCGCCTCTCTGCGTGGAACTGTACAAAGGACGTGTGAAAGGAAAAGAGGACCAAGTCCCAGTGAGAGTCAAAAGCGACCACATTGGTAATCTGGAACGCCGGCAGATGGTTGACCAGCTCACACCATGCAACATGCAGAACCCCATAGAAGAGCAGTGACAGAGAAAGAAATGATAGACTCAAGACCGATCGCCGAAAATACCAGAAAGTCTCATTTGGATGAACCTCAAAAAAGAATATCACCTTAAGCCTTGTCCTCTAACCTCACCATGGATATTTAATGTGGTCTACATGACGATAAAAGGAATAAGTATCAAATTGAAATGGGGACCCAAACCCCAACAGAAATGGCCACTGGAAGGACCCCAGCCTGAACCTACCGAATGGCTGGTGATTCGGTGGAAGTGGGTGTGGTAAAGATTGCAACCTGGATGGCCACACCCCTCTCCACTATATCTGGAGCTCCTCAAAGATCGAGTGACCACAACTCACAGGCGCTCGAGGAGGAAGCCCAGAGCTGAAAGAAGCAAAGTCTTTGAAAAGAAACTCTCTCAACATGACAAGTCTGGAAAGTAGACTAAGTCGAGATGATTCAAACAGCGATGCAGATCCACACATCAATGAAGAAGATCCACACATCTATGAAGATGTACCACAAATCTATGAAGATATGGCGACCCCTAACCGACCTAAGGACTGTTTAAGGATTATGAGAATGGATAAAGCAACTTGTCTACGAACCCTGCTGCGGGGATTCGTAGTGTTAATAGGCTTAGTTATGTTGTTGGTTATTTTGTATCAAGCCGGAATCAGACCATGGAGCCTAACGCATGTAAAAGTCTCCCATGGGAGATCCAAATATGCAAACATGACCTGCTGGGACACCACGCAAAGAGACATCTTCGTACCATGGGACAGAAATGAAACTGTTGAAAATCTTACCAAGACCTGGGAAAGAGTAAGACTAGCAGGCTATCCAGCTTGGATGGACCAGCTGAGAAACACCCCTGAATGGGTGTCTGCAGTAGAGGCTGAGAACCTAACGGGGCCTGACAAACCCCACTTCAAGGTAATCAATCTACTGATTTTGCCTGAAGGAATTGTGACCTGGATAATGCTCCTGAATCACAACATAAAAAGGACAACGAGATGTAACTGGATTCATCTGGACAAAGAAACCCCTGAATGGCACTGCAATTGGGGCTGTAGACCACTAATGGGATTATGCCACCAAGGATATTGGGAGGCTGAAGTGATTTATCCTGCCCCTCCGAAGGACGACAGCTGCCAAGCCGTCCTTCCTCGTTGGGAATTTTGGGGTAATATTCATCTGGACTGTGACAAAGTCCCTCCTTTCATCAGAAGAAACCAGACTGGAGAACATCAAAACCTAACCAAAAGTCAGGACTGTCCACACCGTAAAACACAAGACGGTGCCAGAATCAACGCTACTGAGCAAAGTCCCAAAGTACGACCCAGGAGGTTTGATTCCGAAAGCAGAAAGAAATTGATAATTTTAGCCAATACCGCTTGAAACCCCCCCCGCTCTTGCTAGTATATAGAATTTAGTTTACTTCTTTACTTCTTTACTTATTTCACTTATTTACTTATTTACAATGTCCTGATACAACCGGCCCAGCTAAAGCCGGAAGAACCTGACGACGCTATCCCAGTCAGTTCAGCAGTAGCTGATCCCATTGACTCAGAGTCTGACTTGACTCATGAAGACCCAAGGCCAACACCACCGCATCAGCAGGTGATGGATGAAAATGCTCCCTACTCGCCTGAGGGATGTCTGAGGCCAGGGAGAATGCTGATCCTGATGCTCGATCAACAAGGGAGAACGAAGAATCATTGACCACTACAGGATCTCCGGAGATGACCTGAGGAGATGACCTGAGGAGATGACCTGAGGAGATGACCTGAGGAGGACGACCTCACCTCAGCCGGGCGGCACACGTGGAACCAACCAGGATGACTACACCATGATGGAGGTTGAGAAGAAGCGAACAGCAATCCAGGGTCCAGAGGCTCCAAGGATCCTGCGTGACCTGACGACGACATCTCGGGGTCCCAGATGGCATGGACACAGATGACGAGAAAATCATGATGAGTGTTAAAGGACTTGATTAGAGCAGCACCGCCTGTTTTCAAGGAGTGGGTGTCGAAGTGTGCAGGACTTTTATATTGAAAACAGACTTATACTGCTACAAAGATCTTTACAACACATATACACACACATGGTAAGTTGCCTTTGGCACAGGGCTCAGAGCAGGGTGTAATAACACACCGTCAGTAACCCTAGATTAGTTTAATTTATATGGCATTTTAAACTCATAAGCAGAAAAACATGATGTATGTTTGTTACTTTTTATATGCTTTGTTTGTATTTTGGTAAACCATCTTTGTGTTATTGCATGGCAATTTGGTTAACCCTGTGCTATAAGAAATAAAATTGAGTCAGGCCTTTGTCAGGCCTTTAACATGCACACACTAGGCAGAAAAACCAAGGCCTCTGTGGAGCAGCAGGTCTCTCCCTGAGAAAATATAGGTCAAAGGAGATAACATTTGTTGCAGAGGGCTTAGGCTTCTCATCAAAAGTATTTAAAAAGTAGTGAATCTATCATCTCACACCAATAACAGAACAGAACATGTAAAACTCTACATGTTCTGCAGAAAGTTTGACTTGCAGAGATGCAATGAGAGTTTGGTTACAGAGAAAGACCTTTAAACTAGTTAGTTTTGGTGTTCTGACAGAGGCAGAGCATGGAGCAGGCACGTACGCGCACACACACGCACGCACACGTGCACGTGCGCACACACACACACTCGGGTCTGTTCAGAGTGAGGGCTGTGCACTTTCACACAGCTACAGAAAAGAGTCATTTGGGAAGGTAGTTTTTGTTTTTTGCTTCAAGGACTGTTTAAATGTAACAAAATTTATTTTAACAAAATAATAAGAATAAGAATATTAAAGGATCCATACTAAAACATTCAGAAGCAAAGCGTTATTGCAGACAGCTGAGGCTTCTTATCAGGATATGAGCTTGCACACAGAGAAAACACACAAGGAGTTATAATAAATAATAACACATACGCTCTTGAGCAGGTCTGCTTGGAGCAGAAATATAGGTCAGATAGATAAAAACATGCACACTTTTTGGCAGAGCAGAAGGGAGGCTGCAAGGTTGATTCAAAGCCTGTTAGAAAGGGCAAGCATTTACAACAAAGAAAATCAGACATGCAATGGTTATGTGAAGTGTGTGTCAAGTAATTAACTGAATATATGATTGTGTATGTGGGTAAAATGTATGTTATTTTATGTTTTCTTTTTGATTCACAGCAAACTAAAGGATGCTTCACTGCTGAGGGTTGAAAAATATAGTTTTGAATATTACACAGCACATTAAAAGAGTGTTTTTTCCACAGTTTTGAGTAAATGTAGGTGAAGGTTGAAAACCTTTCTGGCCAGATCAGGTCTTGCCAGGGGAGGGTGAGAAAAAGAGCAAGATTATGTCATTGCTTTGCTGAGAGCTGAACAGCTGTCGGAAGTTATGATCTCACCAGCTACTAAATAAGGATTTAAGGAAATTATGTCACCAAACTCTGTCAGTGAGGACTGAGAGGAGGTGTAAAAAGTCACCTCATCATTTGACCAATGAAGCACTATCAAAGTGATGTAACTTTCTGAGGAGGGGAACTGAAGCCCCCTTTCTGGGCTATAAAAAAGCTGTGGAAGAGAAGAAAAATTGCTGAGTTTTTTGGACCCCTGAAGAATTCTTGTGGATTATAACTGAACTCTCTGGAGCTGAAAAGAAGAAGATTGGATTATCCGAAAAAGGGTTTTTCTTTTTGATCAACAAGGAATGCTTTTTTGCCTCTCAGCCCGGATATTTCCAAACTTCTTCACAATTTGGACTGGCTTCAGAGATGGAATAATTTTCCTATTCTTTTGGAAATCCCTTGTGGCACTTTCTGACAAGAAAAAGGTAGGATAATCTTCCCAGTTTATCCACAACTAAATTTATATTAAGATTAAATTATTATGACAGCAAAAAGCCACTGAAGCATGAAGATGGAAAAATCAGTTACAGAGATTCCTCTGTTGATGAAAGATTAAAGTAATTTTGACAGAACCGAGCACTGACGGCACGCTGACAGGCTGTTTTTGTTAGTGGAACACTGTATACTTTTTATCTCCGCTCTGCTGTTGGGGAATTCCCGTCAGCCTGAATGAGCAATGATGGATTAAAAGCTGCTTTGTTTGTGGAATACTGTTTTTCCTGATCTGGAAATATTTTTGTGGAACAAAACAACATTTCTGGATAAGATTCAACATTAATTATGGAATACAACTGGTTGAAGATGCTGAAGTCATGAGGAATTAGTTGAATTTGCTGGATACTTTAAGAAGATTGGATTGATTCAAAAAGAGTTTACTCCAGGACGAAAGAAGTGTTTTTGCGGCATTGGGATCTGCTCTGACGGGTCCTGGCTTATCAGCTTGTTTAAGCTAAGGGAACACCGCTTCTGACTCCCTGGTTGTCGGTACCGCGGAGCAGATGTTTGGAAAAACCTTGAAGAATTATATTGTGGAAAGAAGACTTGGATTGATGCCTGCATTCGGAGAGCTGATTGATTTTGAATCTGGAAAAGTTTAAAGAGAAGTTTTGTGCGTCGAGAGATCAGACTGCAGCAAGCTGATTTTGCGGATTGGAAAGTCTTTGATGGATTAAAGCTGATTTTGCAGGATTGGAAAGTCAGTTATTGTATTCGGGTCACTCGGTCTGATCACGGAGTGAGACCTGCCAGCTAGAAGCTGACTGACCTTGGATGAAAAGCCAGGAGAACACGAAGTTCTAATTTTAACCTCAGGCCTGCTTTGAAGGCCTTGCTTATCAGCATCGCAGAACAACTGAATGGATTACAATATCTTTGAATGGATAACACTTTGGAGGAATAATTGATTTTGCCTAGGAGGATCACCAGATTTTTTGGCCTTGAACAGTTTTGATGGATCACAACTGGGATTTTTAACACGACAGAATTACCTGGAGTTTTTCTGTGGAATTACAACGAAGACTTATTCAGTCTACTGGAAGTGCAGACTTTCCTGACTGGATAATAACAGGATTAAATGAAGATTTCTAAAGTGGATGATTACAAAACAAGTTTTTCCTGAAGGATTAAAAACACAAGCTTTTTATTTGTGGGATTAAACAAAGATTTGTTCAGTCTGCTGGAAGTGCAGACTTCTGATTGGAGTACAACAGCATCACCTGGAGGTGACAAGATTTCCTGATAGGATTAGAACAGAGGTTTCTGGTGGAAATAAAAACACAAGTTGGAACACACCAAGATTACCTGGATGGATTAAACATATTTGATCGGAATCAGATTATTGTAGAATAAACCGACATTTTTGAAGAGTATACAAATTATTATTGATTGGAGTAGAACTCAATTCAATTAAAGCTAAAAACACATTAAGGCCCAGCATGTGGAAGACATCTTTTGGTGAGCTGTGAATCATTTTTATCTCTTAAATGCAAATCATGTAACCTAATTAAATCTTTTCTGTAGTAAGTAGTGCTTATGCTGTTCCCTTGCAATTAAATAATAAAGAAACATATAAAACGTACAAATTTGGATTTTTCCTTCGACTCACCTTGATATTAAATGATGGGAAACTTGGTTCAAAGATAACAACAAGATTACTGGAGGTTTTAAATGGTTGTTTTGGCTAAAAAGATATAAACAACATCCTGGAACCTTATTTTCCTAGGTTCTAAAATTTACCAGACGGATAACAATAACCATCTACAGAGGTAAGCTGTCGTTTAATATACGTTTCTCCGTGAGGTACGATCTGACTCCATTCTGCTAAGTCGGACTATCTATCGGAGTGAAAATAATGGGTGTGACGTTTAGATGGAGACAGTAACAGTCTGGTTGAATTACCTCGTCTCAGCCTTAATTCTAACTAATCTTAAGACATATCGGGTAATACTCGTGTGCAAAGAATAAAAGTTCAGAACCCGTTACCGGAGAAGGCTGGAGTGAGGACTTGTTGCAAGGTCCTGCAGCTATCCTCACTCACGTAGAATTTACAATATATATATATATATATATATATATATATACTTGAATACATATAAGTATATATGGATGTATATATATAGTGTACTACTAGTATACTTTAAGTATACTTCAATAAACTAAAATATGAACTTGAAGTACACTATAAGTACATTGGAAGTCTAATTAAAAGTGTACTCCTAGTATACTTTAAGTATACTAAAATGGGCCAATTTAGTCCTAAAAAAGTATATTGTAAGTAAACTGCGAGTATACTTAAAAGTACACTTAGAGACATATACTTTATATACTTAAGTATACTTAACAACATATACTTAAAGTATACTTCTTTTTGGTAAGGGAAGGAGAACTTAAAAAAAATTTTTTTTTTTGTTTATTTGTTTTTACCTTGTTGCTCACTATATTTGCTAATTATTTCATCCCCCACCCCCTGAAGGCAAGCTCTTACATGGCAGAGGAAGCATGTTTTTTGGCCTGCTGAATCGTTTGGATTTCCATTTCATTTGAGATTAGCTGAGAAGAGCTGTTTTGGATTAGCAAAGCCCCTCACGCTCCTCTGACATCCACCGATAAGAAAGCGTGCAGTTGCTCAACCGCACTAGTTGAGGAAAATGCCCTTTTTCTACATGTTTAAGACTGCTCTGTTCTCCTCTTGTTACCCAGTGCTAACTCTTTGTTGAAAGGATTAGTGTGACAGATTGTGGAGAACCTTTATCATGCTGTCAGGGGTGTAGCGGTTTTTTTAAGGGGAGGTGGTTAAACAGCAGCTACCCCACATTCAAGGTCTTTGTGTGTTGTTTTTTAAATTTGTCATCTAATGCTTTCCATTTGGCTGTGATGCAGGATGAATAATGCTTTAATCATTTATTGTTTGACATTACTGTTGTCCAGAGCTTCAGTTGGAATCAAATCTGATCAGAACGAAAGATGCAATATGAGTTCCTTCAAATAAGGAACTCATATTGCATCTTTCATTCTGGCTTTCAGTTTTTTCATCTTTCAGTTTTTTTCATCTTTCGTTCTTTCGTTTGGCTTTCAGTTTTTGACGAAGATCACCTTGTGTCAGGAAATGAAAGTTGTAGCCACATTGGTTAAACTTTGTGAATGACATATTGAACATCTTTTTGCAGATTGCAGACCGTGAGTCAGTGAGGAATCCTCAACTTCTCTTCCTCCACCATAACCCTCAGCACTGGCTCCCCTCTGGGATGTGTGCTGAGCCCTCTCCTGTTCACTTTGCTCACGTATGACTGTGTGCATCTACCCATCCAGGCTGTCACATTATAAAGTTTTTAGATGATACAGCGGTGATGGGATGCATCACAAACAACAGAGTCCAGCTACAGGCAGGATGTGGAACACCTGGAGAGTTGGTGCAAGGAGAATAACATTTGCATCATTGTGAAGAAGACAAAGGAGATGGTCATGGATTTCAGAAGAAACAAACACACCTACCCCCCTCCCCCCCCCTTCGAACATAGGAGGATCTGCGGTGGAAGTGGCCTCCAGCTACAAGTATTTGGTTGTGCACCTGAATGACAACCTTGCCTGGGGCAACAACACCACCAGCCTGATCAAGAAAGCTCATCAGAGACTCTACTTCCTCAGACGGCTGAGACGAGCTGGTCTGGGAAGCTCAGTTCTTATGGCGTCTAAATCATGTCAAATCCCGCGAGAACAAATACAAATCTCGCGAGAGCAAATACAAACCCTCGCGTGAACAAATGAGACCCGTGAGAACGCAAATGAGACCCACGAGCGGTAATGGCAGTCGTCCCCCGATCGGAAGGTTGGCGGTTCGAATCCCGGTTCCCCACACCATGTGTTGTTGTGTCCTTGGGCAAGACACTTAACCCCGAGTTGCTCCCGGTAGGACTGGAAAGTACCTTGCATGGTAGTCTGCCACTACCGGTGTATGAATGTGTGTAGCATTCAATGTGTGTAGCGCTTTGAGATTTTCACTAATGAAAAGCGCGTTATAAATTGAATTCATTATTATTATTATTATTAATGGAGATGCGCGTGTGCGTAGAAAAGAGATCGGAGCGCGTACGTGGAGAACTACTACGTGCGCACGCATGCAAAATGTATCTACTGTTTCCTTCTGCCTCTCGCTCGCGGTTAACATTTTTGGCAGTCGGTGGGCGGATCCAGCCGGTGTTTATATCACGACACATGATTGGCCACAGTCCCTGTCCTCTGTGATTGGCCGTAACACTTCCTGAACCTGAAAATGTAAAATAAATAGATTTATCTAATGAAGAATTAGATACCTTTTAATACGATATTCTGATTGAACCTAAGATACAAGTGTACTGTAAACAAAGTATTATCAATGTATTCACAAATGTTGGTTTGTGCAAACATGTTTATTGTGCAGCTTGGAAGCGGGTATTCCACACAAGTGGAACTGATATTTTGCAACAACACAGGGTAGGCCAAACAGGGATGTCTACATTCCTGGGGCAAAGCCCAGAAATCAAACTGAGTCACAGAACATCACAAAAATATAAAATAATAATAATAATCGGAATAACTCGGAAAGCCCTCTGCATGGCAGGTGATCCCACACACCCACTACACAGCTGCTTCAGACTGCTGCCATCAGGGAGGAGACTGAGGAGTCTCCAGGCTCGAACCAGCAGACTGAGAGACAGCTCTGTTCATCAGGCAGTCAGGATGCTAAACACTCTGCCTGCTCTGCCCCCTCCCATTTGAACTGCCTTAACACTAAAACTTTCTCACACATTACCACACAACACAAAGATTTTAACACTGGACTCTGTGTCATCAAACGGGTTATTCACTAAACTCTCGGTCATGTGCTCATACAGTTTGCACTACTTCTCATACTTGCACTAATGTTTGTATTACATCACTGCCTATAGTCATAATACTGTTTACATTCTCTGTTTACATTTATTAATACTGTTTACTTTTATTACTACTGCTTACATTTAATTACTACTGTTTACATTTACACTACTCTAATATCTACACCACTGCTGATACATATACAGTGTGCTCTGACCGGTCTTATTTAGGATGCCCAATGTGCCTTACTGCATATGCCACTTTTTGCCTCTATAACAACATCAACTACTACCTCATACATATACTGTGTACATTAACTCATACGCTGCTTTGCCACTTTGCAAATGTCAATGCTAGAAACCTTTAGTTTATTTTAGTTATACTTTTTATACTCTTTTTTTATACTAGTATGCAAAAACTCAGGACAGTATTATGTTCATTAAATGTTTAATGTTTTAGTTTTAGTTTTAGAGTCTGTGTAAATTTTCATACTCTTATACCACTATCCGCTCATTCTCAATCAGTTCATCTGGACAGTTTCTTTTTAGCAGAAACGTTTCACCCTCACTCCAGAGGGCTTCCTCAGTCAGAGTAGTCCAAAGCACACTGAAGTTAACCCACCAAGTAAGCAACTTATGTGGACCAACCAGTTTGCTGTAGCCAAGATGGTTTCTGGGGGTGTGTCCCTCGTCGACTCCTCCCAGGCAGGCAGACATGTCCAAAGTGGTTCAAGACAAGAAAGTTAATTCTCAATAGTCCAGGTATCAAATCCGCTCATTCTCAATCAGTTCATCTGGACAGTTTCTTTTTAGCAGAAACGTTTCACCCTCACTCCAGAGGGCTTCCTCAGTCAGAGTAGTCCAAAGCACACTGAAGTTAACCCACCAAGTAAGCAACTTATGTGGACCAACCAGTTTGCTGTAGCCAAGATGGTTTCTGGGGGTGTGTCCCTCGTCGACTCCTCCCAGGCAGGCAGACATGTCCAAAGTGGTTCAAGACAAGAAAGTTAATTCTCAATAGTCCAGGTATCAAATCCGCTCATTCTCAATCAGTTCATCTGGACAGTTTCTTTTTAGCAGAAACGTTTCACCCTCACTCCAGAGGGCTTCCTCAGTCAGAGTAGTCCAAAGCACACTGAAGTTAACCCACCAAGTAAGCAACTTATGTGGACCAACCAGTTTGCTGTAGCCAAGATGGTTTCTGGGGGTGTGTCCCTCGTCGACTCCTCCCAGGCAGGCAGACATGTCCAAAGTGGTTCAAGACAAGAAAGTTAATTCTCAATAGTCCAGGTATCAAATCCGCTCATTCTCAATCAGTTCATCTGGACAGTTTCTTTTTAGCAGAAACGTTTCACCCTCACTCCAGAGGGCTTCCTCAGTCAGAGTAGTCCAAAGCACACTGAAGTTAACCCACCAAGTAAGCAACTTATGTGGACCAACCAGTTTGCTGTAGCCAAGATGGTTTCTGGGGGCGTGTCCCTCGTCGACTCCTCCCAGGCAGGCAGACATGTCCAAAGTGGTTCAAGACAAGAAAGTTAATTCTCAATAGTCCAGGTATCAAATCCGCTCATTCTCAATCAGTTCATCTGGACAGTTTCTTTTTAGCAGAAACGTTTCACCCTCACTCCAGAGGGCTTCCTCAGTCAGAGTAGTCCAAAGCACACTGAAGTTAACCCACCAAGTAAGCAACTTATGTGGACCAACCAGTTTGCTGTAGCCAAGATGGTTTCTGGGGGTGTGTCCCTCGTCGACTCCTCCCAGGCAGGCAGACATGTCCAAAGTGGTTCAAGACAAGAAAGTTAATTCTCAATAGTCCAGGTATCAAATCCGCTCATTCTCAATCAGTTCATCTGGACAGTTTCTTTTTAGCAGAAACGTTTCACCCTCACTCCAGAGGGCTTCCTCAGTCAGAGTAGTCCAAAGCACACTGAAGTTAACCCACCAAGTAAGCAACTTATGTGGACCAACCAGTTTGCTGTAGCCAAGATGGTTTCTGGGGGTGTGTCCCTCGTCGACTCCTCCCAGGCAGGCAGACATGTCCAAAGTGGTTCAAGACAAGAAAGTTAATTCTCAATAGTCCAGGTATCAAATCCGCTCATTCTCAATCAGTTCATCTGGACAGTTTCTTTTTAGCAGAAACGTTTCACCCTCACTCCAGAGGGCTTCCTCAGTCAGAGTAGTCCAAAGCACACTGAAGTTAACCCACCAAGTAAGCAACTTATGTGGACCAACCAGTTTGCTGTAGCCAAGATGGTTTCTGGGGGTGTGTCCCTCGTCGACTCCTCCCAGGCAGGCAGACATGTCCAAAGTGGTTCAAGACAAGAAAGTTAATTCTCAATAGTCCAGGTATCAAATCCGCTCATTCTCAATCAGTTCATCTGGACAGTTTCTTTTTAGCAGAAACGTTTCACCCTCACTCCAGAGGGCTTCCTCAGTCAGAGTAGTCCAAAGCACACTGAAGTTAACCCACCAAGTAAGCAACTTATGTGGACCAACCAGTTTGCTGTAGCCAAGATGGTTTCTGGGGGTGTGTCCCTCGTCGACTCCTCCCAGGCAGGCAGACATGTCCAAAGTGGTTCAAGACAAGAAAGTTAATTCTCAATAGTCCAGGTATCAAATCCGCTCATTCTCAATCAGTTCATCTGGACAGTTTCTTTTTAGCAGAAACGTTTCACCCTCACTCCAGAGGGCTTCCTCAGTCAGAGTAGTCCAAAGCACACTGAAGTTAACCCACCAAGTAAGCAACTTATGTGGACCAACCAGTTTGCTGTAGCCAAGATGGTTTCTGGGGGTGTGTCCCTCGTCGACTCCTCCCAGGCAGGCAGACATGTCCAAAGTGGTTCAAGACAAGAAAGTTAATTCTCAATAGTCCAGGTATCAAATCCGCTCATTCTCAATCAGTTCATCTGGACAGTTTCTTTTTAGCAGAAACGTTTCACCCTCACTCCAGAGGGCTTCCTCAGTCAGAGTAGTCCAAAGCACACTGAAGTTAACCCACCAAGTAAGCAACTTATGTGGACCAACCAGTTTGCTGTAGCCAAGATGG
>JBBPBX010098690.1:0-12648 GCA_038048925.1 Garcialebias charrua | reverse complement strand
ACCTCCAGGGCGCGGACGGTTCATCTGTACCCAGGAATGAGTGCTTACTGCCTGGGTTGGGGACCTCCAGGGCGCGGACGGTTCATCTGTACCCAGGAATGAGTGCTTACTGCCTGGGTTGGGGACCTCCAGGGCGCGGACGGTTCATCTGTACCCAGGAATGAGTGCTTACTGCCTGGGTTGGGGACCTCCAGGGCGCGGACGGTTCATCTGTACCCAGGAATGAGTGCTTACTGCCTGGGTTGGGGACCTCCAGGGCGCGGACGGTTCATCTGTACCCAGGAATGAGTGCTTACTGCCTGGGTTGGGGACCTCCAGGGCGCGGACGGTTCATCTGTACCCAGGAATGAGTGCTTACTGCCTGGGTTGGGGACCTCCAGGGCGCGGACGGTTCATCTGTACCCAGGAATGAGTGCTTACTGCCTGGGTTGGGGACCTCCAGGGCGCGGACGGTTCATCTGTACCCAGGAATGAGTGCTTACTGCCTGGGTTGGGGACCTCCAGGGCGCGGACGGTTCATCTGTACCCAGGAATGAGTGCTTACTGCCTGGGTTGGGGACCTCCAGGGCGCGGACGGTTCATCTGTACCCAGGAATGAGTGCTTACTGCCTGGGTTGGGGACCTCCAGGGCGCGGACGGTTCATCTGTACCCAGGAATGAGTGCTTACTGCCTGGGTTGGGGACCTCCAGGGCGCGGACGGTTCATCTGTACCCAGGAATGAGTGCTTACTGCCTGGGTTGGGGACCTCCAGGGCGCGGACGGTTCATCTGTACCCAGGAATGAGTGCTTACTGCCTGGGTTGGGGACCTCCAGGGCGCGGACGGTTCATCTGTACCCAGGAATGAGTGCTTACTGCCTGGGTTGGGGACCTCCAGGGCGCGGACGGTTCATCTGTACCCAGGAATGAGTGCTTACTGCCTGGGTTGGGGACCTCCAGGGCGCGGACGGTTCATCTGTACCCAGGAATGAGTGCTTACTGCCTGGGTTGGGGACCTCCAGGGCGCGGACGGTTCATCTGTACCCAGGAATGAGTGCTTACTGCCTGGGTTGGGGACCTCCAGGGCGCGGACGGTTCATCTGTACCCAGGAATGAGTGCTTACTGCCTGGGTTGGGGACCTCCAGGGCGCGGACGGTTCATCTGTACCCAGGAATGAGTGCTTACTGCCTGGGTTGGGGACCTCCAGGGCGCGGACGGTTCATCTGTACCCAGGAATGAGTGCTTACTGCCTGGGTTGGGGACCTCCAGGGCGCGGACGGTTCATCTGTACCCAGGAATGAGTGCTTACTGCCTGGGTTGGGGACCTCCAGGGCGCGGACGGTTCATCTGTACCCAGGAATGAGTGCTTACTGCCTGGGTTGGGGACCTCCAGGGCGCGGACGGTTCATCTGTACCCAGGAATGAGTGCTTACTGCCTGGGTTGGGGACCTCCAGGGCGCGGACGGTTCATCTGTACCCAGGAATGAGTGCTTACTGCCTGGGTTGGGGACCTCCAGGGCGCGGACGGTTCATCTGTACCCAGGAATGAGTGCTTACTGCCTGGGTTGGGGACCTCCAGGGCGCGGACGGTTCATCTGTACCCAGGAATGAGTGCTTACTGCCTGGGTTGGGGACCTCCAGGGCGCGGACGGTTCATCTGTACCCAGGAATGAGTGCTTACTGCCTGGGTTGGGGACCTCCAGGGCGCGGACGGTTCATCTGTACCCAGGAATGAGTGCTTACTGCCTGGGTTGGGGACCTCCAGGGCGCGGACGGTTCATCTGTACCCAGGAATGAGTGCTTACTGCCTGGGTTGGGGACCTCCAGGGCGCGGACGGTTCATCTGTACCCAGGAATGAGTGCTTACTGCCTGGGTTGGGGACCTCCAGGGCGCGGACGGTTCATCT
Organism: Garcialebias charrua; assembly: GCA_038048925.1. Classification (NCBI taxonomy): domain Eukaryota; kingdom Metazoa; phylum Chordata; class Actinopteri; order Cyprinodontiformes; family Rivulidae; genus Garcialebias; species Garcialebias charrua. The sequence goes on along the minus strand of JBBPBX010098690.1, from coordinate 10,762 downwards.
GTACCCAGGAATGAGTGCTTACTGCCTGGGTTGGGGACCTCCAGGGCGCGGACGGTTCATCTGTACCCAGGAATGAGTGCTTACTGCCTGGGTTGGGGACCTCCAGGGCGCGGACGGTTCATCTGTACCCAGGAATGAGTGCTTACTGCCTGGGTTGGGGACCTCCAGGGCGCGTACGGTTCATCTGTACCCAGGAATGAGTGCTTACTGCCTGGGTTGGGGACCTCCAGGGCGCGGACGGTTCATCTGTACCCAGGAATGAGTGCTTACTGCCTGGGTTGGGGACCTCCAGGGCGCGGACGGTTCATCTGTACCCAGGAATGAGTGCTTACTGCCTGGGTTGGGGACCTCCAGGGCGCGGACGGTTCATCTGTACCCAGGAATGAGTGCTTACTGCCTGGGTTGGGGACCTCCAGGGCGCGGACGGTTCATCTGTACCCAGGAATGAGTGCTTACTGCCTGGGTTGGGGACCTCCAGGGCGCGGACGGTTCATCTGTACCCAGGAATGAGTGCTTACTGCCTGGGTTGGGGACCTCCAGGGCGCGGACGGTTCATCTGTACCCAGGAATGAGTGCTTACTGCCTGGGTTGGGGACCTCCAGGGCGCGTACGGTTCATCTGTACCCAGGAATGAGTGCTTACTGCCTGGGTTGGGGACCTCCAGGGCGCGTACGGTTCATCTGTACCCAGGAATGAGTGCTTACTGCCTGGGTTGGGGACCTCCAGGGCGCGTACGGTTCATCTGTACCCAGGAATGAGTGCTTACTGCCTGGGTTGGGGACCTCCAGGGCGCGTACGGTTCATCTGTACCCAGGAATGAGTGCTTACTGCCTGGGTTGGGGACCTCCAGGGCGCGTACGGTTCATCTGTACCCAGGAATGAGTGCTTACTGCCTGGGTTGGGGACCTCCAGGGCGCGTACGGTTCATCTGTACCCAGGAATGAGTGCTTACTGCCTGGGTTGGGGACCTCCAGGGCGCGTACGGTTCATCTGTACCCAGGAATGAGTGCTTACTGCCTGGGTTGGGGACCTCCAGGGCGCGTACGGTTCATCTGTACCCAGGAATGAGTGCTTACTGCCTGGGTTGGGGACCTCCAGGGCGCGTACGGTTCATCTGTACCCAGGAATGAGTGCTTACTGCCTGGGTTGGGGACCTCCAGGGCGCGGACGGTTCATCTGTACCCAGGAATGAGTGCTTACTGCCTGGGTTGGGGACCTCCAGGGCGCGGACGGTTCATCTGTACCCAGGAATGAGTGCTTACTGCCTGGGTTGGGGACCTCCAGGGCGCGGACGGTTCATCTGTACCCAGGAATGAGTGCTTACTGCCTGGGTTGGGGACCTCCAGGGCGCGGACGGTTCATCTGTACCCAGGAATGAGTGCTTACTGCCTGGGTTGGGGACCTCCAGGGCGCGGACGGTTCATCTGTACCCAGGAATGAGTGCTTACTGCCTGGGTTGGGGACCTCCAGGGCGCGGACGGTTCATCTGTACCCAGGAATGAGTGCTTACTGCCTGGGTTGGGGACCTCCAGGGCGCGGACGGTTCATCTGTACCCAGGAATGAGTGCTTACTGCCTGGGTTGGGGACCTCCAGGGCGCGTACGGTTCATCTGTACCCAGGAATGAGTGCTTACTGCCTGGGTTGGGGACCTCCAGGGCGCGTACGGTTCATCTGTACCCAGGAATGAGTGCTTACTGCCTGGGTTGGGGACCTCCAGGGCGCGGACGGTTCATCTGTACCCAGGAATGAGTGCTTACTGCCTGGGTTGGGGACCTCCAGGGCGCGTACGGTTCATCTGTACCCAGGAATGAGTGCTTACTGCCTGGGTTGGGGACCTCCAGGGCGCGTACGGTTCATCTGTACCCAGGAATGAGTGCTTACTGCCTGGGTTGGGGACCTCCAGGGCGCGTACGGTTCATCTGTACCCAGGAATGAGTGCTTACTGCCTGGGTTGGGGACCTCCAGGGCGCGTACGGTTCATCTGTACCCAGGAATGAGTGCTTACTGCCTGGGTTGGGGACCTCCAGGGCGCGTACGGTTCATCTGTACCCAGGAATGAGTGCTTACTGCCTGGGTTGGGGACCTCCAGGGCGCGTACGGTTCATCTGTACCCAGGAATGAGTGCTTACTGCCTGGGTTGGGGACCTCCAGGGCGCGTACGGTTCATCTGTACCCAGGAATGAGTGCTTACTGCCTGGGTTGGGGACCTCCAGGGCGCGTACGGTTCATCTGTACCCAGGAATGAGTGCTTACTGCCTGGGTTGGGGACCTCCAGGGCGCGTACGGTTCATCTGTACCCAGGAATGAGTGCTTACTGCCTGGGTTGGGGACCTCCAGGGCGCGTACGGTTCATCTGTACCCAGGAATGAGTGCTTACTGCCTGGGTTGGGGACCTCCAGGGCGCGTACGGTTCATCTGTACCCAGGAATGAGTGCTTACTGCCTGGGTTGGGGACCTCCAGGGCGCGTACGGTTCATCTGTACCCAGGAATGAGTGCTTACTGCCTGGGTTGGGGACCTCCAGGGCGCGTACGGTTCATCTGTACCCAGGAATGAGTGCTTACTGCCTGGGTTGGGGACCTCCAGGGCGCGTACGGTTCATCTGTACCCAGGAATGAGTGCTTACTGCCTGGGTTGGGGACCTCCAGGGCGCGTACGGTTCATCTGTACCCAGGAATGAGTGCTTACTGCCTGGGTTGGTTCATCTGTACCCAGGAATGAGTGCTTACTGCCTGGGTTGGGGACCTCCAGGGCGCGTACGGTTCATCTGTACCCAGGAATGAGTGCTTACTGCCTGGGTTGGGGACCTCCAGGGCGCGTACGGTTCATCTGTACCCAGGAATGAGTGCTTACTGCCTGGGTTGGGGACCTCCAGGGCGCGTACGGTTCATCTGTACCCAGGAATGAGTGCTTACTGCCTGGGTTGGGGACCTCCAGGGCGCGTACGGTTCATCTGTACCCAGGAATGAGTGCTTACTGCCTGGGTTGGGGACCTCCAGGGCGCGTACGGTTCATCTGTACCCAGGAATGAGTGCTTACTGCCTGGGTTGGGGACCTCCAGGGCGCGTACGGTTCATCTGTACCCAGGAATGAGTGCTTACTGCCTGGGTTGGGGACCTCCAGGGCGCGTACGGTTCATCTGTACCCAGGAATGAGTGCTTACTGCCTGGGTTGGGGACCTCCAGGGCGCGTACGGTTCATCTGTACCCAGGAATGAGTGCTTACTGCCTGGGTTGGGGACCTCCAGGGCGCGTACGGTTCATCTGTACCCAGGAATGAGTGCTTACTGCCTGGGTTGGGGACCTCCAGGGCGCGTACGGTTCATCTGTACCCAGGAATGAGTGCTTACTGCCTGGGTTGGGGACCTCCAGGGCGCGTACGGTTCATCTGTACCCAGGAATGAGTGCTTACTGCCTGGGTTGGGGACCTCCAGGGCGCGTACGGTTCATCTGTACCCAGGAATGAGTGCTTACTGCCTGGGTTGGGGACCTCCAGGGCGCGTACGGTTCATCTGTACCCAGGAATGAGTGCTTACTGCCTGGGTTGGGGACCTCCAGGGCGCGTACGGTTCATCTGTACCCAGGAATGAGTGCTTACTGCCTGGGTTGGGGACCTCCAGGGCGCGTACGGTTCATCTGTACCCAGGAATGAGTGCTTACTGCCTGGGTTGGGGACCTCCAGGGCGCGTACGGTTCATCTGTACCCAGGAATGAGTGCTTACTGCCTGGGTTGGGGACCTCCAGGGCGCGTACGGTTCATCTGTACCCAGGAATGAGTGCTTACTGCCTGGGTTGGGGACCTCCAGGGCGCGTACGGTTCATCTGTACCCAGGAATGAGTGCTTACTGCCTGGGTTGGGGACCTCCAGGGCGCGTACGGTTCATCTGTACCCAGGAATGAGTGCTTACTGCCTGGGTTGGGGACCTCCAGGGCGCGGACGGTTCATCTGTACCCAGGAATGAGTGCTTACTGCCTGGGTTGGGGACCTCCAGGGCGCGTACGGTTCATCTGTACCCAGGAATGAGTGCTTACTGCCTGGGTTGGGGACCTCCAGGGCGCGGACGGTTCATCTGTACCCAGGAATGAGTGCTTACTGCCTGGGTTGGGGACCTCCAGGGCGCGGACGGTTCATCTGTACCCAGGAATGAGTGCTTACTGCCTGGGTTGGGGACCTCCAGGGCGCGTACGGTTCATCTGTACCCAGGAATGAGTGCTTACTGCCTGGGTTGGGGACCTCCAGGGCGCGGACGGTTCATCTGTACCCAGGAATGAGTGCTTACTGCCTGGGTTGGGGACCTCCAGGGCGCGGACGGTTCATCTGTACCCAGGAATGAGTGCTTACTGCCTGGGTTGGGGACCTCCAGGGCGCGGACGGTTCATCTGTACCCAGGAATGAGTGCTTACTGCCTGGGTTGGGGACCTCCAGGGCGCGGACGGTTCATCTGTACCCAGGAATGAGTGCTTACTGCCTGGGTTGGGGACCTCCAGGGCGCGGACGGTTCATCTGTACCCAGGAATGAGTGCTTACTGCCTGGGTTGGGGACCTCCAGGGCGCGGACGGTTCATCTGTACCCAGGAATGAGTGCTTACTGCCTGGGTTGGGGACCTCCAGGGCGCGGACGGTTCATCTGTACCCAGGAATGAGTGCTTACTGCCTGGGTTGGGGACCTCCAGGGCGCGGACGGTTCATCTGTACCCAGGAATGAGTGCTTACTGCCTGGGTTGGGGACCTCCAGGGCGCGGACGGTTCATCTGTACCCAGGAATGAGTGCTTACTGCCTGGGTTGGGGACCTCCAGGGCGCGGACGGTTCATCTGTACCCAGGAATGAGTGCTTACTGCCTGGGTTGGGGACCTCCAGGGCGCGGACGGTTCATCTGTACCCAGGAATGAGTGCTTACTGCCTGGGTTGGGGACCTCCAGGGCGCGGACGGTTCATCTGTACCCAGGAATGAGTGCTTACTGCCTGGGTTGGGGACCTCCAGGGCGCGGACGGTTCATCTGTACCCAGGAATGAGTGCTTACTGCCTGGGTTGGGGACCTCCAGGGCGCGGACGGTTCATCTGTACCCAGGAATGAGTGCTTACTGCCTGGGTTGGGGACCTCCAGGGCGCGGACGGTTCATCTGTACCCAGGAATGAGTGCTTACTGCCTGGGTTGGGGACCTCCAGGGCGCGGACGGTTCATCTGTACCCAGGAATGAGTGCTTACTGCCTGGGTTGGGGACCTCCAGGGCGCGGACGGTTCATCTGTACCCAGGAATGAGTGCTTACTGCCTGGGTTGGGGACCTCCAGGGCGCGGACGGTTCATCTGTACCCAGGAATGAGTGCTTACTGCCTGGGTTGGGGACCTCCAGGGCGCGGACGGTTCATCTGTACCCAGGAATGAGTGCTTACTGCCTGGGTTGGGGACCTCCAGGGCGCGGACGGTTCATCTGTACCCAGGAATGAGTGCTTACTGCCTGGGTTGGGGACCTCCAGGGCGCGGACGGTTCATCTGTACCCAGGAATGAGTGCTTACTGCCTGGGTTGGGGACCTCCAGGGCGCGGACGGTTCATCTGTACCCAGGAATGAGTGCTTACTGCCTGGGTTGGGGACCTCCAGGGCGCGGACGGTTCATCTGTACCCAGGAATGAGTGCTTACTGCCTGGGTTGGGGACCTCCAGGGCGCGGACGGTTCATCTGTACCCAGGAATGAGTGCTTACTGCCTGGGTTGGGGACCTCCAGGGCGCGGACGGTTCATCTGTACCCAGGAATGAGTGCTTACTGCCTGGGTTGGGGACCTCCAGGGCGCGGACGGTTCATCTGTACCCAGGAATGAGTGCTTACTGCCTGGGTTGGGGACCTCCAGGGCGCGGACGGTTCATCTGTACCCAGGAATGAGTGCTTACTGCCTGGGTTGGGGACCTCCAGGGCGCGGACGGTTCATCTGTACCCAGGAATGAGTGCTTACTGCCTGGGTTGGGGACCTCCAGGGCGCGGACGGTTCATCTGTACCCAGGAATGAGTGCTTACTGCCTGGGTTGGGGACCTCCAGGGCGCGGACGGTTCATCTGTACCCAGGAATGAGTGCTTACTGCCTGGGTTGGGGACCTCCAGGGCGCGGACGGTTCATCTGTACCCAGGAATGAGTGCTTACTGCCTGGGTTGGGGACCTCCAGGGCGCGGACGGTTCATCTGTACCCAGGAATGAGTGCTTACTGCCTGGGTTGGGGACCTCCAGGGCGCGGACGGTTCATCTGTACCCAGGAATGAGTGCTTACTGCCTGGGTTGGGGACCTCCAGGGCGCGGACGGTTCATCTGTACCCAGGAATGAGTGCTTACTGCCTGGGTTGGGGACCTCCAGGGCGCGGACGGTTCATCTGTACCCAGGAATGAGTGCTTACTGCCTGGGTTGGGGACCTCCAGGGCGCGTGACGGTTCATCTGTACCCAGGAATGAGTGCTTACTGCCTGGGTTGGGGACCTCCAGGGCGCGTACGGTTCATCTGTACCCAGGAATGAGTGCTTACTGCCTGGGTTGGGGACCTCCAGGGCGCGTACGGTTCATCTGTACCCAGGAATGAGTGCTTACTGCCTGGGTTGGGGACCTCCAGGGCGCGTACGGTTCATCTGTACCCAGGAATGAGTGCTTACTGCCTGGGTTGGGGACCTCCAGGGCGCGTACGGTTCATCTGTACCCAGGAATGAGTGCTTACTGCCTGGGTTGGGGACCTCCAGGGCGCGTACGGTTCATCTGTACCCAGGAATGAGTGCTTACTGCCTGGGTTGGGGACCTCCAGGGCGCGTACGGTTCATCTGTACCCAGGAATGAGTGCTTACTGCCTGGGTTGGGGACCTCCAGGGCGCGTACGGTTCATCTGTACCCAGGAATGAGTGCTTACTGCCTGGGTTGGGGACCTCCAGGGCGCGTACGGTTCATCTGTACCCAGGAATGAGTGCTTACTGCCTGGGTTGGGGACCTCCAGGGCGCGTACGGTTCATCTGTACCCAGGAATGAGTGCTTACTGCCTGGGTTGGGGACCTCCAGGGCGCGTACGGTTCATCTGTACCCAGGAATGAGTGCTTACTGCCTGGGTTGGGGACCTCCAGGGCGCGTACGGTTCATCTGTACCCAGGAATGAGTGCTTACTGCCTGGGTTGGGGACCTCCAGGGCGCGTACGGTTCATCTGTACCCAGGAATGAGTGCTTACTGCCTGGGTTGGGGACCTCCAGGGCGCGTACGGTTCATCTGTACCCAGGAATGAGTGCTTACTGCCTGGGTTGGGGACCTCCAGGGCGCGTACGGTTCATCTGTACCCAGGAATGAGTGCTTACTGCCTGGGTTGGGGACCTCCAGGGCGCGTACGGTTCATCTGTACCCAGGAATGAGTGCTTACTGCCTGGGTTGGGGACCTCCAGGGCGCGTACGGTTCATCTGTACCCAGGAATGAGTGCTTACTGCCTGGGTTGGGGACCTCCAGGGCGCGTACGGTTCATCTGTACCCAGGAATGAGTGCTTACTGCCTGGGTTGGGGACCTCCAGGGCGCGTACGGTTCATCTGTACCCAGGAATGAGTGCTTACTGCCTGGGTTGGGGACCTCCAGGGCGCGTACGGTTCATCTGTACCCAGGAATGAGTGCTTACTGCCTGGGTTGGGGACCTCCAGGGCGCGTACGGTTCATCTGTACCCAGGAATGAGTGCTTACTGCCTGGGTTGGGGACCTCCAGGGCGCGTACGGTTCATCTGTACCCAGGAATGAGTGCTTACTGCCTGGGTTGGGGACCTCCAGGGCGCGTACGGTTCATCTGTACCCAGGAATGAGTGCTTACTGCCTGGGTTGGGGACCTCCAGGGCGCGTACGGTTCATCTGTACCCAGGAATGAGTGCTTACTGCCTGGGTTGGGGACCTCCAGGGCGCGTACGGTTCATCTGTACCCAGGAATGAGTGCTTACTGCCTGGGTTGGGGACCTCCAGGGCGCGTACGGTTCATCTGTACCCAGGAATGAGTGCTTACTGCCTGGGTTGGGGACCTCCAGGGCGCGTACGGTTCATCTGTACCCAGGAATGAGTGCTTACTGCCTGGGTTGGGGACCTCCAGGGCGCGTACGGTTCATCTGTACCCAGGAATGAGTGCTTACTGCCTGGGTTGGGGACCTCCAGGGCGCGTACGGTTCATCTGTACCCAGGAATGAGTGCTTACTGCCTGGGTTGGGGACCTCCAGGGCGCGTACGGTTCATCTGTACCCAGGAATGAGTGCTTACTGCCTGGGTTGGGGACCTCCAGGGCGCGGACGGTTCATCTGTACCCAGGAATGAGTGCTTACTGCCTGGGTTGGGGACCTCCAGGGCGCGGACGGTTCATCTGTACCCAGGAATGAGTGCTTACTGCCTGGGTTGGGGACCTCCAGGGCGCGGACGGTTCATCTGTACCCAGGAATGAGTGCTTACTGCCTGGGTTGGGGACCTCCAGGGCGCGGACGGTTCATCTGTACCCAGGAATGAGTGCTTACTGCCTGGGTTGGGGACCTCCAGGGCGCGGACGGTTCATCTGTACCCAGGAATGAGTGCTTACTGCCTGGGTTGGGGACCTCCAGGGCGCGGACGGTTCATCTGTACCCAGGAATGAGTGCTTACTGCCTGGGTTGGGGACCTCCAGGGCGCGTACGGTTCATCTGTACCCAGGAATGAGTGCTTACTGCCTGGGTTGGGGACCTCCAGGGCGCGTACGGTTCATCTGTACCCAGGAATGAGTGCTTACTGCCTGGGTTGGGGACCTCCAGGGCGCGTACGGTTCATCTGTACCCAGGAATGAGTGCTTACTGCCTGGGTTGGGGACCTCCAGGGCGCGGACGGTTCATCTGTACCCAGGAATGAGTGCTTACTGCCTGGGTTGGGGACCTCCAGGGCGCGTACGGTTCATCTGTACCCAGGAATGAGTGCTTACTGCCTGGGTTGGGGACCTCCAGGGCGCGGACGGTTCATCTGTACCCAGGAATGAGTGCTTACTGCCTGGGTTGGGGACCTCCAGGGCGCGTACGGTTCATCTGTACCCAGGAATGAGTGCTTACTGCCTGGGTTGGGGACCTCCAGGGCGCGGACGGTTCATCTGTACCCAGGAATGAGTGCTTACTGCCTGGGTTGGGGACCTCCAGGGCGCGTACGGTTCATCTGTACCCAGGAATGAGTGCTTACTGCCTGGGTTGGGGACCTCCAGGGCGCGGACGGTTCATCTGTACCCAGGAATGAGTGCTTACTGCCTGGGTTGGGGACCTCCAGGGCGCGGACGGTTCATCTGTACCCAGGAATGAGTGCTTACTGCCTGGGTTGGGGACCTCCAGGGCGCGGACGGTTCATCTGTACCCAGGAATGAGTGCTTACTGCCTGGGTTGGGGACCTCCAGGGCGCGGACGGTTCATCTGTACCCAGGAATGAGTGCTTACTGCCTGGGTTGGGGACCTCCAGGGCGCGTACGGTTCATCTGTACCCAGGAATGAGTGCTTACTGCCTGGGTTGGGGACCTCCAGGGCGCGTACGGTTCATCTGTACCCAGGAATGAGTGCTTACTGCCTGGGTTGGGGACCTCCAGGGCGCGGACGGTTCATCTGTACCCAGGAATGAGTGCTTACTGCCTGGGTTGGGGACCTCCAGGGCGCGTACGGTTCATCTGTACCCAGGAATGAGTGCTTACTGCCTGGGTTGGGGACCTCCAGGGCGCGTACGGTTCATCTGTACCCAGGAATGAGTGCTTACTGCCTGGGTTGGGGACCTCCAGGGCGCGTACGGTTCATCTGTACCCAGGAATGAGTGCTTACTGCCTGGGTTGGGGACCTCCAGGGCGCGTACGGTTCATCTGTACCCAGGAATGAGTGCTTACTGCCTGGGTTGGGGACCTCCAGGGCGCGTACGGTTCATCTGTACCCAGGAATGAGTGCTTACTGCCTGGGTTGGGGACCTCCAGGGCGCGTACGGTTCATCTGTACCCAGGAATGAGTGCTTACTGCCTGGGTTGGGGACCTCCAGGGCGCGTACGGTTCATCTGTACCCAGGAATGAGTGCTTACTGCCTGGGTTGGGGACCTCCAGGGCGCGTACGGTTCATCTGTACCCAGGAATGAGTGCTTACTGCCTGGGTTGGGGACCTCCAGGGCGCGTACGGTTCATCTGTACCCAGGAATGAGTGCTTACTGCCTGGGTTGGGGACCTCCAGGGCGCGTACGGTTCATCTGTACCCAGGAATGAGTGCTTACTGCCTGGGTTGGGGACCTCCAGGGCGCGGACGGTTCATCTGTACCCAGGAATGAGTGCTTACTGCCTGGGTTGGGGACCTCCAGGGCGCGTACGGTTCATCTGTACCCAGGAATGAGTGCTTACTGCCTGGGTTGGGGACCTCCAGGGCGCGGACGGTTCATCTGTACCCAGGAATGAGTGCTTACTGCCTGGGTTGGGGACCTCCAGGGCGCGGACGGTTCATCTGTACCCAGGAATGAGTGCTTACTGCCTGGGTTGGGGACCTCCAGGGCGCGGACGGTTCATCTGTACCCAGGAATGAGTGCTTACTGCCTGGGTTGGGGACCTCCAGGGCGCGTACGGTTCATCTGTACCCAGGAATGAGTGCTTACTGCCTGGGTTGGGGACCTCCAGGGCGCGGACGGTTCATCTGTACCCAGGAATGAGTGCTTACTGCCTGGGTTGGGGACCTCCAGGGCGCGGACGGTTCATCTGTACCCAGGAATGAGTGCTTACTGCCTGGGTTGGGGACCTCCAGGGCGCGTACGGT
>JBBPBX010098688.1:0-12648 GCA_038048925.1 Garcialebias charrua | reverse complement strand
CATGTATACAACAACAGCTAGAGACAGCCTAAGCGTGCTCCAACAGTGTGAATCTTCATCAACTCCTGTTCCCCCTTGAGAATTCCAAGGGGCAGGAGGAGCAATGTTTTCTTCTTCTTTTTTTTTAATGGCCCGACTGACAAGTGGAGCCCATCCTGACGTTGGAGAGCAGTCAAGGAGAGGGAAGACCTTTCCATCATGCTTCTCCTAGGTAAAGAACATAAAACATCAAGGAATTGTGAATGTTATTGCTGCTTGTGTCGGGACAAAGCAACCAAAGCCTTAGGCTTTCAGCCAGTACCTTTCAAAGGCCAGGCTGAGAGTTGCCACAACCCTGGACGTGGGTGTAGAAGTTGTCCACATGCCTGAGTCAGTAGGTCCCTATGAGGAGGCAATTGCCATGGTGTCCCTGACAACATTGAGCTCAACTCCGGGAACCACGGTTTCTGTGGCCATCTGGGAGCTATGAGGATCAAGGAGAGGGCTCCCCGCCTTACCCGTTCCAATGTCGCCCCGATCAGAGGGACAGGTGGAAAAGCATAGTAGAGCACCCCTGCTGGCCAATCATGTGCCAGAGTGTCTATCCCCAACGGAGCATCTGTCTCCTTCAGGGAGAAATAGAGGTCACAGTGTGAGCTAGCTCTGCAAGCGAACAGGTCCACAGAGGCTCTACCGAAACGTGACCATACCTGTTCCTAGGGCTGTGCGATATGACGATATATATCGTGGGGACGATAGAAACGTGTCTATCGTGCTACTTTCCTTCTATCGTCTCTATCGTGATAAATAAGAATAAAAAAATAACTGTCGCAAAGAAGCTTCATATGGGGTTTTGCGAGATGACGGCGCTGCTTTGTTTGACGCACGCGCGGGTTTGCGACGCATGCTTTACGTTGTTAAACTCGAGAGCAACAGAGCCGCAGGCGCATGAAGCCGGCCGGTGTCTCAACAAGGAGAAAACAGCTGCGCAGGCAGCCCAAGGAAGAACTTTTACCAAAAAGAGGGGGAAGCTCACCTTGTTAGCTTCCATTATTTCGCTCCGGTGAAACTCGTTGACAAAATGGGTCCAGAGGACACGAACCCAGAGTCCAACCGAGTCCGAACTCGGGTCCAGTTAACCAATACAAAACAGACCAGAGACACAACAGAACCGCAATCAAACGCAACGTTTTCTCTTTTCTGTTTCTTGCTTTGTTTACTCAAACTTCAGAGCGGATTTCTTCTTCGTGAGTTTCATTAGCAGCTGTTGTTTTACCGCCACCTGCAGGAAAAATTTGGACCAAAGTAGAAAAGGAGTTGTTTGTTTGTTTGTTTGTTAGTTTATTCATTTTATAATATGAAATACAACAATTAACGTATTCATAATAGAAAAAAATAAAAAAATAAAATGAAAGGTAGCAGATGAAGAATAAATCTTATTAAATCTGCTCCTTATTCATCTAATAACAGTTCAAACAATATTTTCTATAATAACAAAATAAGTAAATAACTCAGTCAATTTTCAATTCACATATATCACACATTAAATTAGATTCATTTATTTTTTTAGCAATTCATTTTTTACCAGTTTCTTAAATACAAGGAATGATTTGGCTTCCTTAACATTTGTCATTTGGCATTAAGTCATTCCATAATCGTACTCCTTGAATTAAGGTAGATCTTAGGTAGATCTAGTTTCTACTTTGGTCCAAATTTCCTTGTTCTTTTTGTTCACATTCTTATAATTGTAACTATCTGTAGTAAAATAATAAAATAAAAAAACTTTGGTCCAAATTTTTCCTGTACACACACACACATCGTGTTGTATATATCGTGATATATATCGTTATCGTGATATAAAAAAGTCCATATCGTGATATATGATTTTTTCCATATCGCCCAGCCCTACCTGTTCCACGATCCGTGGGTTCAGGCTCCATTCCGACGCCAAAAGAGGCCCTCTTGAAAGGGCATCTGATCCATAATTCAGATCACCAGGGACATGAGTCGCCCTAAGTGACAGAATTCTCGGAGCACACCACGTGAGCATCCTCCGTGTCAGATCGAGGAGGGCCCCGGGACCTCGTCCCTCCCTCTCTGTTGATGAAGGACACCGTGGTCTTATTATCTGATTTTACCAGGATATGATGCCCGGCAACCAGACCTTTACTGAAGATGTATTTCAATGACAGGAATACGGTCAGCAATTCCAGGAAGTTAATATGTAATTTGGCTTCCTGCTCATTCCAAAGGCCGCGGACGTTCTGATTTTTGCAGATCGCTCCCCATCCTGTTTTTGAGGCGTCCGTCGAGATGACTACACAGGATGACACCCTTCCCAGTGAGACCCCTTCCGTGAAAACGGACGGATCTCTCCAAGGTTCCAGGGCCTTTAAACACTCTGGGTCGATCTTAACCTTTTCTGCTTGTTTAGGTAGAGCGGGTTGTATTTGTTGGTTAAACCATACCTGTATGGCCCGCATTTTCAATAATGCACGTGGCACACAAGGAATGGCTGCCGCCAGGAGGCCCAACAGGCGTTGGCACGTTTTCACAGGGACCCATTGGTCCAGTTTAAATTTTCCCAGACAATGGCGAATAGAGGAAACTCTTTCCTTCGAGAGCCATGCTCTGTATCGGACAGTGTCAATCTGTACACCCAGGTAACCCGTGACAGAGTCAGATCGCTTTTCTGTAGGTTTATGACAAAACCGAGAGACTCCAAGTGAAAGATCACCTTAAGGGAGTGTGACAGCGCCTGCTTTCTGCTTCTAGCCAGAATTAGCAGTTTGTCCAAGTAATTCAAGACCCTGAGTCCTTGGTTCCTAAGAGGGGTCAGGGCTGTATCCAGACATTTAGTAAATGTACACGGAGCAATCTTTAAACCGAAGGGTAAGGCTTTGAATTCACAAGCGTTACCTTCGAATGCAAAATGGAGAAACTTTCTGTGTCTCCTCCACACGTCTATATCGAAATAGGCATCTTTCAAATCCACTGTACATGCGTAGTCTCCTGGTCTCACAGACTGGAGAACTTGTCGCAGTGTAAGCATCCTGAACTTGAAAGTTTTAATCCTTTTATTGGGAGTCCTTAGATCCATAATCGGTCTCAAGGAACGGTCCTTCTTGGGCACCAGGAAGTACTTACTGTAGTGTCCGGAGCGTAGTTTGCGTCCTGAGACCAAACTAATCACTCCCTTTTTCAGCATGGTTGAAACTTCCTCCCTCAGCACGTGCGCGTGTAGTGTTGATCTTAGATTGCAACACCCCTGAGAAACGGGGCGGTCTCTTTGAGAACTTCAACTTGAGCCCATGACGTATTGTTGTCATGACCCAATCATTTGGTAGACATGTCCCCCAAGCCTTCGCATGTGCGCTGAGCCTGGATGGCATGTGGAGTTGCTACTCCTCGTGCTTCAGGTCGAAGGGGGTGACCTTTGACCACTCTCGCGCCTTTTCGATCAGGTTGCTCGGCCCAACAGAAGATATCGCGAGATCAGGCCATCTCCGGCAAATCTCGCGTATCTTGCTGTGGTTCATAGTTCGACCGTGAGGTCTGGGTGTTATAAAAATGGGACTCGAGTCAAGAACCAGGGCAGTCTGTGCATTGGTACTTTTATTTTTGTACATGTCTGAAACAGTATCTGTTTTGTTTACATATACAGTAGGCGAGTCATGTTTGGTGCGCACACACATGTCACCAGCTCCTCGTGGTTTTCTACTAGCAGAGACTGGGATTAGAAAGTTAGGTTCCCGTACCTCGTGGGCGAGCGAACCTGTAAAATTATCAGTTCATCCTGGTTCATCAGGTCCGGAACTGGTTTCCGTAGGAAGAGGACGAAGCAGCACTCGGACGGTACTGCGAAGCCTCACAGTCCCCAGCGGGCTCTTTCGTGGGAGACCACGCGTGTTTTCCATTGGTGGGGCGAAATTTTTCCTTGGCAACCGCCTGTTTGCGTGCTTGTTCCAGCCTTGTCTGGACATGTTCCAGGGCTCTCCCGAAGAGTCCCGTCAACTCTATCGGGTGCCGGAGGAAAGCGGACCTCTGGTTTTCCGGGAGGTCCAACAGTGTTAGCCAAAGATGGCGCTGGGCGACAACTATTTCTGTCATTGCTTTGCCCTGGGAAATAGCTACTGTCCCCATCATGCTGCGCACGAGGTCAGAGGCACGGCGGGCCTCCTCTATGGCCTCGGTTGTGGCTTGCTCGTCCTTTGTTACCTGGATATCCTGTAGTTTTTCCGCCAGGTAGGCCTGTACCATGCTTGACGTATTCATTGTGCGAGCCGCGAGGCCTTGGGCCTTGTAGCACTTCTCGAGTTGTTTCTCCGAAGCGCGACAGGCTTTGCTGGGCAGCGTTGGTTTCATCCCCACGGCTGTGGGGACCAGGTGAGCCGCCAGAGACTCCTCTATCGGGGGTGCGCTGGCAAGGCCCAGAGCCTCCATTCCCGCGACATCCAAGAGTCGGGATAATGGCAGCATGATGGGAGCCCTGGGTTCCACCCAGGAGCGTTTGAGTTCCGTTAGAAACTCCGGAAAAATTGGGATTTTCTGCTATGTTGTTGGTTGCTTCGCGTAGAAGTAGTTTCCTGCCAGCCTCGTAGCCCGTTGGCGAGGCGTGGGTTCCGGCCACGTGACCTGCAGGGCGTCAGCGGCCCTATGACACAGGTCGAACAGGGCATGTACCGACAAGTCCAGTTCCGGAAGGTTCTGATTCAGGTTCTGGGAGGAATGAACAATTTCTCCCTTGTCACCGTATTCGGCATCTATGTCGGACACTTCTGGCGTTGAGTCTTCGACCGCAAGTGACGAGTCCGACGCATTGTCTTCCCAGACCCGGCCATTGCACTCCAGGTCCACGTTTCTAGGCTCCGGATCTGGAGCCAGCAGGTTAGTGCGACGTGCGACCTTCATTGCAGCTGTCCTTGCCATAGACTTGGCCAGCGTGTACGCGCGGCGTTTCCTCACTGTGGCCGTCATTCGACAACAGTGTGGGCAGGAGTCGGGGGATTCCAGTGCCTTCCTCACGTGCAGGATCCCTAGGCAGACAGGACAGGCCTCGTGGGTGTCCGTCGCCGAGAGGGAGTAGCCGCAACCGCTGGGGCATGGGCACGAGGGAGTTGGTCCTAGTTTCCTTTTGTTCGAAGCCGTCTTCTCCATCGTCTTGCTATCGCTAGTAGACTGCTAGTAGATTAGCAGAAGCTTGTGACGCAGTTAGCGTCGTCGAGCAAAGCTGCGGGAAAGAAGAAAAACTTTGTGGTAAGTAGAAAAATGCTGGACTAGCTTTCGCCAGCCCAGCAGTACGCAGGAAAATTGTCTCTGTACGCTCAGTGTAGGGAGCAAGCTCACCTCAATCAAGTGACATGACAACAGATGTTCAGGTGTTTTAGCAAGGTGAAGAGCAAAAAAGAGAAATATAGACGGGCGTTGGTCGCTTAAATGCACGGAAGGCGGGCCTCTGGCGCGACTCTGACGCCCCTGCCGTAAAGGCGTGAATGTATTCCTTCAGGTAATTGCGCGGGGGCGCAATTCCCATAGCAAGTATGTTGCACCGAGAGACCGAACTGAAAGGGAACAACCTGGACATAAATGACAACCCAAAACTAAACAGAAAAACAACAACAACAACAACAACAACAGGGACAACCCATCCAGTGTTTCCCTAAGGTCATTTGCCTTGGCAGGGCACTCATCTCTTCAGGAATGTTTGTCAACAGGGGGTGGGTGGAGACAGAGACATGTCTGTGTTACACTCTAGCTTTGCGCTGCGTTAAGGTTGGTTTATACTTCTTGTCTTACGTCTTTTACCCCCCGTTGAGTGAAAAAAGTTGCTCAACTTCTGGTTGCACTGCCGCTGCGATGCCCCGGTGACAGCTCGTCTTGTACGTGGCCCCTCAAGCCCGAGATACACTGAAGCAGACTCCGTATACGCGCGTATACGGACGTATACGCGCGTATACGGAGCCGCTGCTACACTCGGCTTTCGTTCTCGCGTAGATTCTCGTGTTTTCGCTCCAAATTCTAACGTCATTTCCTCCGTACCGTCACTTCCGATCGTCACTTCCGCTAGTTTTTCGCTCCAAACGCTCGCGTTCTCCTTGTTGTAATATGAGCAGCTGAGCACGGAGTGCTTTTCCTGCAGCCCACAGCCCACCACAGCCCACCAGGGAATATATAAAACATCGCGCACCCAGGTAGGACCTGAATTCATTCATTTCATTCATCGAGTGAACGGAGGAAGAAGCGGTTACTTGACTTTAGGCAAAAAAACAAAAGAAAAGGCCCGATCAGCGATAAAAAAGAGGAATTTATTTCATTTGTGTAACATACAAAACAGTCCGGCGCCGGGGAAGTTTAGATCAGACACCGCGCATCGCGTATGCGAATCGCGTATGCGTAGTAAAAAAATACTTTTGCGCGTACTTGCCCTGAGGGGCTACGCGGGGCTACGCTGTGTACGGGGCGTACGTACGCTGCGTATTGGCGTATTGTGAGGACGCTCGAGTGTATCTCGCCCTTCATGCCGAGTACCAACCAAACGCGTCGAAACGCTCCTGCCGTCCCCTTTTGGCCGCTTGTCACTGTTCACACTGAAGCCACTGAAGACGCGCCTGATGATGCGCACTGGGAGGAGGCAGAGGAGGAGGTCTGGCTCCTTTTCTGGTCGGGTTGTTCGTGTCATGCAGATAAAATCAGCTGCATGTGAGCCTCGTTACTACTTGAGTGGGTTTTCTACGAGCTGAACTGCAGCTCCAAAAGTCTTTGTTGAGATTAAAACTTTTTTTATGTTTGGGGTGATCGTACACTCGAGCGGACAGCAGCAACTGTAAAAACGCCGTTTCTTACCGGAGGCTGGTTTCTTCATGGAAGCTCGATGGCGTAAGTTAAAAAAGTAAAAAAAAAAGTCCAGTTTTCGTTGCGTCATCACATAGCAGAGTTTTCTCCCGATTGGTTGCTGCGATGCGTCGAGCGTTGAAAGTTCAAATATTTGACCCTTGGCGGCTCGACGCGTAGATTGCTTCGGACGCGCGCGTGCACGGAAAGGAACTGCCGCGTGCCGTCGCACCGCTTCAAAAGCTCAAAACGCGCCGCTTCACAATTTGACGTGCCTCGACGCGTCTCCACATAGACTTTCAATGTAAACCGTCCGCTTCCGCTGCCCGAAACGCGTTTGGCCGGTACCCGGCATTAGTGTTGGCAATTGTTGGGAGAGTGGTGGTGGGGAGGGGATGTGTCAAAAAAGCGTAGTGTTACGTCTCTAGCTTTTTAGCTACAGCTTTTTAGCCAGCAAGTCTGTCTTGTATGACACTAGCTTAGCATTACATCAGTGCTGGAAGTTGTTGGGGGTGGAGGGGTGTTGAGAGTTGTGGTTGAAATACATTTCAGTAGGCAGGATGCTCAGTTGGTTCTGTTGACAGGGTTGGGATCCCTCCTTGGATAATGGTAGAGGAAATACTGCCATCTGAACACATAACCTGAAAATGTCCATCCATTTCTCCCCCAAGACATCCCAGCAGCTCACCCAGTCTCTTGTGTTCAAGTACATCATGTAATTTTAATAATTCACACTGAAATCTAACAGTAACCCACCCGACTTACTGTTTCTGTAAAATGTCACCAAGCAAAGAAACCAGAATACAAATGGGATCTTGAAAATCCTCAATGTAAATCTAAATGAGATACTCAACATTCATTTGTTAGTGCAACTACAATTTCAATGTGGACAGTTAAATTTACAGGTGCAATTGAATGCACTGCAATTCTTCACATGGTCAAAAAAACAAGAGGGTTGGGGGATAACCAAACAAAACAATACATGCAGGGCCTTCCCAAAAGCTCAGAGACTGTAGCTGTGTTTCCAAAGGTGGGCACAGACCGCTAGGGGAGCGCTAAATCGCTATTCCGCTTACAGTGGACCTAAACTTTTTGTCAGCGTTTTTGTGAATTGACTAACTTTTATAATTCATAAGCGGATTTCTGCTATTTTTATTTAAAATGCAGTACCGCTAATAACTAATTATCTATCAGTAAAAACCAATAAACTTATTTACAAGCTCATAATGCTGCTTGTTTTACCTTTTTCCCTACCGTAAACAGCAGAGAGGAGGAGGGTGTGAGGGTGAGGGAGGGTTGGAGGGGGGAGGGAGCAGAGGGGGGGATCTACCATGTAGGTAAATGCCTGGGGATCCCATCAGCATGAGGCCCCGGCCCCGCCGCGCCCCGGCCAGTCACCTAATTCCTAACATTGATCCTGCTTGTTAATCTACATTTAACATAAAAATAATTATAGTTACGATGAAAACAATCATTAAATAAGCAATTTAAAAAACGGTTGATTTCATTATCCCCCTACTAAAAATGGACTATTCCATCTCGACAGCTTCCGGGTTAGAGGTGAACTCAGAGGCTAATTCCGTGGCTAGCTGTTTGTGCTGGGTACTTGGACAAATCCTTAGAATACCCAGCTGTTTCAAGCCAAATTAACGCGGCCGGGGGATTCTATTTTGTGTTCTGTGTATACCACGCGACGGTGAGTCGTTATTTTCATGTATTTTTATTACTTTTCATTAAATCTGTTGAGTACCTATAGACGCTAACTGTCTGCCGGTTGGTTGTGGGTTACTAATGGAAATCCTTAGAAAACCCAGCTGTTTCAAGCCAAATTAACGTGGCCGAAGGATTTTATTGTGCGTTTTGTGTCGACCATTCGACGGCGAGTCGTTAGTTTTATGTATTTGGGTTACTTTCATCATGTATAAATGCCGTGGCGACACACCCGTGTATTTGAGATTTAAACGTGGTGTTGACCGATGCTGCCTTTTTGGGTGAGCAGGTACTCATCGATCTGTTCACCAAATATAACACACCCATCCCCTCCAGTGCAGCTGGAGATGAGCACAGAAGAACAGTCAGAGTAGCCTGAAGTTGAGGAAGGGCAGGGAATAAAACTGTTACACTAAGTGACTAAAAACATTTTTTTTCTATTTCTCATGTTTTATAATCAAAAAAGGCGTTCAATACAAGATCAACTGGACTTTATTTGTTGCAGAAAACGTTTCACCCTTTATCCAAAAGGCTTTTTCAATCCAGAATGGCAGCTGTAAGACTGAGAAGAAGTTTTATACTAATAAAACGCATAAAACTTCAGTCTCACAGCTGCCATTCTGAACGTTTTCTGCAACAAATAAAGTCCAGTTGATCTTGTATTGAACGCCTTTTTTGATTTTATCATGTCCTGGACGACTGAGAATTTTCACCAGCTTATGTTTTATAGGCATTTTGTTGTGTATATACTTTTTATATTTTTATATATTTGTTTAATCACATTGTGTTTATTTACTCATGGCCACCACAATTTTTGAGTAGATGTGTTTTTTCAGTAATACAGTAAAATAGTGTCTGGAAATGTTTTTTTATTTCTTCTTTATTTCTTTCCAAAGAAAATCAAGGTTTTCATGCATGCACATGACATGTGCACAGAAATTAACAAGCACAAATTCACAGCTTTTTCATTTTGTGGCTTAAAAATAAATCATTAAATAATAAACAATAAACTTTATTTGTATAGCACCTTCGTCATCTGTATACCCATAATGCATTGCAGGGCACTTCAGTTTTCCAGAAAACAGTTAAAAATAAGTTTATCGATGCATTTTTAATGAAAAATCTACAATAAACAAACAAAAAAAGGACAAAGAAGCAGTCGAAAAGCATTCCACACATTAAACAACTTTTAAAATTTTGGACCCTGAGTGAAAGTTGTATTTTAATAGATGACACCCGGAGCGAATCGCTGTTAAAAAGTAGGGCAAGGTGAGGTGTATATTAGTTTATACGCCTGTAGTTGGCAGTGTGGTGCAGATATTGCAAAACGTTGCTGGCTACAAATTGTTGAATATAAATAGCGGATTAGATTAGCTTCCCCTAATTTTGATAAGGCCTTTGTGCATTTGAAATTGTGGACCTAAAAAAATTAATAAGCGTTTTAGAAATTGTGGAACTAATTTTTTAATTAGCGGTGCCCAGCTTTGTGTGTTTCCATCCATTTTCATTTCGATTTTTGAGCTAATTTTTGAAATCTCGCAAATATGTAAATACAAATTAATGCGAAGCAGAAGTGTTTCCATCTACTGACTTGTAGCGCATCTACCAAGCCACGCACAGCGTCATTACGTCAGACGTCAGCGTCATTACGTCAGACGTCAGCACTGCGCATGTCTACAGTAAACAGGAAGTAGCGGTTGAAAACAGAACCCGGCCACACATCTCGTCAAAATGGAGAGAATATTTCAGGTACGTGTTGCTATCGGGCGAGTTGTATTTATTCTGTCATGCCAACTAGTTTTAGCGATGTTACATGTTGTCCGGAGCGGAAACAGCTGATCAGTCACGTGACGTGAATGTTCGCTTCGGCAGCACGAGTCGGCAAATGTGTTTCCATCTGTCGTTTTGCGCATCTGCTCGGTTTCGAAGATCCCAAAAACCACCTCAAGCGAGCGTATAAACTTTTTGGCGAATTTCAGGAAGTAACTGCGCATTTTGCCGTTTCCATTAAGCTTTTCTGCTGCTATACTTCAAAATGCGCACCTAGAAACCTTGATGGAAACACAGCTATTGTTTTGGTCCAATCCACTCTACAACAACATTTTTCCTGCCAGTTACTGATCAAACTATTCCTGGAGAGTCTCTGACTGACCTCAGCCTTCTCTCCTGACAGTGAAGTCTTAACCAATTACATTGATACTTCAAACACGTTTCTGATACACGAGCCTCCCATCACACACAAAAGACTCTAAGACCCACAAGTTGTCAGATTATTGAACTCTTGATAATACCATTGAACAACATACAATAACATTGTACAGTACTAAGCCACATTTGTGACAACTAGTCTGTTGGAGTCAGTCTCCCCACCATCACAGACATCTACACCTCCAGATGAAGGAAGAGAGCCACCTGCATCATGAAGGACCCTACTCACCCAGCACACACACTTTTTGCCCCACTCCCCTCAGGAAGGAGGTTGAGGAGCATTAAGTATAGAACCACTAGACTGAGGAACAGCTTCTACCCTGAGGCTGTTAGACTCATGAATATCTAACCAGAATAATCACTGTGAAAAATCACATCATGTTGCTGCTGATCTGTTTCATGTTGCTGCTGATCTGTTTCATGTTGCTGCTGATCTGTTTCATGTTGCTGCTGATCTGTTTCATGTTGCTGCTGATCTGTTTCATGTTGCTGCTGATCTGTTTCATGTTGCTGTGTTCATTCGTGCTCATCTGCTTACACGGACTCATGTTTGTGCTGTGTTCGAAATGATGTCTTTGTGCTACTAGTACTTAGTGTATTTTTAGTTGATGTTTTTCTTAGTTCGTATCATTACTGTTCTTTTACATTTTATTGTTGTATGTACATGTAACTGGGACCCTGTGTACATAATCTTGTTCCATCACATGTACCATACTGTACGTGGTGCGAATGACAATAAAGAATCTCTGACTCTGACTCTCTGACTAATACGTTTATTTCTGCTGCACTGGTTGCATCATGTATGCCATGTATGTCATATATCATGCCATATATCATCATACCATCATTATCCAATTAATCTCAATGTAACTCACTACCTACAAAACGATCAGGTCCGGGGGAACCTGCTTGCCCATCACAGACGCATCCAGCCGGATATATCATGGATTCCTGGGGGGAGTGGAAGATGTTATGCCTGACTGTTCTGTCTGTCGAAGATGTGGAAGATTTATTCATAATTGGATTTATGATAGCAGGTGCTCTGCTTTTTGGCTTGTGTGGAGTTCTCTTCTATTGGAAAATTAGGAAGACTTCCGCAGCGATCAACGCCCTGTCGAAGCTCCCTTCTCAAAACGAGAGTGTGATCCGTGCTGTGACCTCCATGAATCAGCTGCTTTATGAGTTGAACCGCAAAGTGGAGGCGGCCACTGAGGACCGCAGACCACCGGTAAGGTTTGGGACTCGTATGCGGCCAGGAGGGGCACATCTGGGGGAGGAGGACTCATAGCTCGGGTCGGTGAAAGCTTCCCATAATTTGGAGCGTATTGGATTTTGGATGCCCATCTGGACTCAAGGCTACAGGAAAGTGCACTGTTTAGTTTAGTTTAGTTTATTCATTCATTTTATATATAAAAAAACAAAATAATACAACACTTCACATCAAATAAATATACAACACATAAATAAAATGAAGGGTGGCAGTAAGAAGAAAAAATCTTATTTTAACTGCCCCCTCTTACAATCCATCAAATCAAACAACAATCAACTTTAACCAATAAAAAACAAGAAACAATTTGCCAAAAAAATATCGAACTACAAAGCAACATACACAACTGTATTTCATTTATATCTTTGCAATAGTCCACTTTTTATCATTTTCTTAAATGTAATCATTGTTGCTGCATTTTTGACTTCAGTCTCCAAGACATTCCATAAGCCAATTCCCTGAATTGAGGTTGACCGACCCTTTAAACTGGTTCTGTATTGTGGTTTAATAAATACTTCTATTCCCTTAAGATTATAACAGCTTCGCCGTTTAACAAAATGCATTTGGATATTTACAGGCAGTTGATTTTTATGAGCTCTATACATAACTAACAAAATATTATAATCCACCAAGTCCTGGAACTTCAACAATTT
>JBBPBX010098687.1:0-12648 GCA_038048925.1 Garcialebias charrua | reverse complement strand
CAGGTGAATAAAAGAATAACATCCTGATTTATGCTCAATAATCCAGGTGAATAAAAGAATAACATCCTGATTTATGCTCAATAATCCAGGTAAATAACAGAAAAACACTCTGATGCATGCTCAATAATCCAGGTAAATAACACAGAATAACATCCTGAATTATGCTCAATAATCCAGGTGAATAACAGAAAAACACCCTGATGCATGCTCAATAATCCAGGTAAATAACACAGAATAACATCCTGAATTATGCTCAATAATCCAGGTGAATAACAGAAAAACACCCTGATGCATGCTCAATAATCCAGGTAAATAACACAGAATAACATCCTGATTTATGCTCAATAATCCAGGTAAATAACACAGAATAATATCCTGATTTATGCTCAATAATCCAGGTAAATAACAGAATAACATCCTGATGCATGATCAATAATCCAGGTGAATAAAAGAATAACATCCTGATTTATGCTCAATAATCCAGGTGAATAAAAGAATAACATCCTGATTTATGCTCAATAATCCAGGTAAATAACACAGAATAACATCCTGATTTATGCTCAATAATCCAGGTGAATAATGCAGAATAATAAACGCTTCTTTCATAACTTCTCCATCACTGAAATACTTCTTATGTTGAGCCAGGATGCAGCTAACACGGTAGGAGGCGATCGTAGCAACCTTACCTTTTGTGCTGGGCTGAGTGAAGATCGATTGCTGTGCTGCAAGCTTGTGTTTTAGCTCCCGCATGTTCTGAGTCCATAAACAACTTTTAGGAGGGAAATCTGTCTCAAACAGTTTGTGCATCGTCTTGAAATGCCGCTCCAAGTTACACTTTTTGGGCAAGGCAACGCTCGAATTACAGATGAGGCAAATAGACTTCGAATTAGAATAAACAAAAAAATACTCCTCCTCCCACTCTGTGTGAAAATAATAAGTTTTCGTTTGCTTGTTTGCTAGTTCTGCTGCATGAGCATCCATGTTTACTTCGCACCGATAGCTCCACTGCTGTCTTAAAGTCTCGTCAGTCACTGCACCCAAAACTCGCGAGACTATGTCTGTGAGAAAACAAGATGGGGAGGGCTGAGGAAAGTGTTGCTGTGCATTGGAATATCGTCACTTCTCCCACCCCCCACCTCCACCACTTCTGCCGGAGTTAGAATGAAGCTGAGCACCTCCACCACTTCAGCCGGAGTTAGAATGAAGCTTAGCAGCGGACATTTCACCTTGTTTACAGCTGAGAGCCGGCTGCCGGTGTTCTGTGGCTTGCGGGCCGGCTCTAATAGTTATTAAATATCATCCAGGGGGCCATAAATAATTGTTTTGCGGGCCGGATCTGGCCCGCGGGCCGCCGCCTTGACATATGTGCTCTAAGGCATTTGATCGTGTCAATCATTACAAGTTATTTGACAAATTAAAACAGAGAGGTGTTCCAGATATTATTATACGAATTTTAGTTTACTGGTATTCTAACCAGAAAATGCATGTAAAATGGGGCAATAACATCTCTGCTTCCTTTGGTGTGAGTAACGGTGTGCGTCAGGGTGGGCTTCTTTCACCTGCCCTGTTTAACATTTATATGGACGACCTGTCAAAAGAATTGAACCTCTGTAAAACTGGATGTGTGATCGGTGATACCCTGGTTAATTACTTTATGTATGCTGATGACCTGGCTGTCCTCTCGCCCAGCAGTGCTGGTTTTCAACAGTTACTGAATATCTGCTATGATTATGGGCTGAGATTTGATGTGCAGTACAATGCTAAGAAAACGGTTGTGCTAATATGTAGGACTAAAGCAGACAAACAACTCTGTTTCCCTGATTTCTTTTTGTCAGGACAAAAGTTAAATGTTTGCTCAAAAACTAAATATCTGGGTCACTACATCACTGACCAGCTATGTGATGATGATGACATTTATTGACAGTGTCGCATGTTGTACGCCCAGGCAAACATTCTGAGGAGGAAGTTTCACATGTGCACTAATGAGGTAAAAATATGTTTGTTTAAAGCTTACTGTACATCCTTGTATGCAGCTCCTCTGTGGTGTAAATTTAAAAAAGCTAGCATGCAGAAGCTTAAGGTTGCTTATAATGACTCCCTGAGAATTCTACTTAAGAAACCAAGGTTCAGCAGTGCAAGTGAAATGTTCTGTAATGCACATGTCAGAACGTTTCAGGCGCTCATGAGAAATTTGATGTACAAGTTTATGTGTCGTTTGTGCAACTCCATGAACAGTCTTATTGTAACGTTTTCACATCCCTCTGTCAGTGCGCTAAGATACCAGTCGGCTCTGTGGAATCATTGGTACGCAAGTCTCTTATAAGATTTAATTTTTTATTAAATATATTTTTATTCTTTTTATTTTTTTCGGTATGTGTTGTGTGTGTTATGTTTTTTTGTGGACCACGAGTCTGTCGAATAAAGTTGATGATGATGATGTGCTGACCGGGGCAGAAACCAGACTGAAACTGTTTGTATAGACTGTTATCGGTTAAATGGAGGTGGAGTTGAGAGGCGACTGTTTTTTCCAGAATTTTAGAGATGAATGGAAGGTTAGAAATAGGACAGAGATTTTTGAAGGTATTAGGATCCAATCCAGGTTTTTTTAACGATTGGAGTGATAACTGCAGTTTTGAAAATAACTGGGACAGTTCCAGAAGAGAGAGAAGAGTGGATAATAGCAGAAATGAACGGAAGAAGTGATACAATGCAATATTTAACAAGGGCTGTAAGGAGAGGATCCAGTGAGCATGTAGAGGACTTGGATTTATGGGGGCGGCCGTGGCAGAGTGGTAGTGGCAGCCGACCCCCGATCGGAAGGTTGGAGGTTCAAATCCCGCTTCCGTCCACCATGTGTCGTTGTGTCCCTGGGCAAGACACTTAACCCCGAGTTGCTCCCGGTAGGTCTGGATGGCGCCTTGCATGGTAGGCTACCGCTACCGGTGTATGAATGTGTGAATGAATGGGTGGATAGCTGGTATTGTAAAGAGCTTTGGGGCTCCTCACAGGGGGTTGGAAGGCACTATATAAATAAGCTCCATTTACCATTACCATTTACCATAAGTTTGGGTCCTGGAGGGTGCGTGGGAGTTTGCCCAACCAGTTTACATGTGCTTTGTGGACTTGGAGAAGGCATTCGACCACGTCCCTCGGGAGGTTCTGTGGGGGGTACTCGGTCCGTGTACTTTCAGGCAGTTCGTTTTTTCATTTGAAACAAAAATGAAAAAAATAAATAAAAAAAACACTTGTTTTTTCGTTTTTCGTTTACTGAACCAAAACAAAAAAATGGATTACAAACCGTTATCCGATTTCTGATTTTGTGCACAAAACGAAAATGGAAAAAACGGATAACGACGAGTCAGTTTCGATTTTGTATTTTGTATTTTTATTTTTTTTAAACAAGCGACATGACCCGGAAACTACTCTTGCACGTAAACGACGTTAGTTGACCACCAGAACACAAGGGTGGAAAACACGGCTCTGCTACATAATGAAGGTACGTTTTCGCTTCATTTTATCAGACTAGCATCTGCTTTTGCAGTCTGTCGGCATGTCTTTAATAGGATCTTGTATGTCGCAGGTGCAAAAAGAAAGCATCTATTTGACGGATGACGCTAACGTAGCCATATTTCCCCAAGTGGATGAGGACTTCAACTGCTTTGACCTCATCACACAGGGACATTATGAGGTCCATGGTAACAGCACCACAGTTGAGAAACTGGCTCCTGCGCCCCCATCAGATTGTCCTGGCCGTTTCAGTTTTCAGCGGCCACCCGGTGCAGCTACTGGCTTCTCCTGCCCACCTCCATGGGCCACCATGACCAGGACATTTCAGAGGTGATTAAAAAAATATTTTCCTTTAGATAGCATGCCATGTCATTGCCACAACAACAAATAGGCTAAACTTATAAAATTATGCTTAACTTGGTTAGTGTACAAAACAATTTGCACAGGCTCCTGCTGCTGTTGATCATGTTGCTTCAATTTGTCAGCTTTGTTATGTATTCCAGTAAACATGTTGAAAATATTTCATATTTATTTTTCTATTTCCGCTACCGGTGTATCAAAGTCAAAGTCAAAGTCAAAGTCAACTTTATTGTCAGATCTGCAATATGTACAGTACAGGACATACACAGGACCGAAATTGCGTTTCTCTCAGTCCCTCGGTGCAACAGTAAACATCTAAACATTGAAACACTGAAACATATAATAATAGACATAAGCATAAAATAGTAAAACTAACACTGTCCTGAGTTTTTTGCATAGTGGTATAAGAGTATGAAAATTTACACCAACTCTAAAACTAAAACATTAAACATTTAATGAACATAATACTGTCCTGAGTTTTTGCATACTAGTATAAAAAAAGAGTATAAAAAGTATAACTAAAATAAACTAAAGGTTTCTAGCATTGACATTTGCAAAGTGGCAAAGCAGCGTATGAGTCAATGTACACAGTATATGTATGAGGTAGTAGTTGATGTTGTTATAGAGGCAAAAAGTGGCATATGCAGTAAGGCACATTGGGCATCCCTAAATAAGACCGTTCAGAGCACACTGTATATGTACCAGCAGTGGTGTAGATATTAGAGTAGTGTAAATAAATGTAAACAGTAGTAATTACATGTAAGCAGTAGTAATAAAAGTAAACAGTATTAATAAATGTAAACAGAGAATGTAAACAGTATTATGATTATAGGCAGTGATGTAATACAGACATTAGTGCAAGTATGAGAGGTAGTGCAAACTGTATGAGCACATGACCGAGAGTTTAGTGAAAACTCGTTTGATGACACAGAGTCTAGTGTTAAAAACTTTGTGTTGAGTGATAATGTGTGAGAAAGTTTTAGTGTTAAGGCAGTTCAAATGGGAGGGGGGGCAGAGCAGGCAGAGTGTTTAGCATTCTGACTGCCTGATGAACAGAGCTGTCTCTCAGTCTGCTGGTTCGAGCCTGGAGACTCCTCAGTCTCCTCCCTGATGGCAGCAGTCTGAAGCAGCTGTGTAGTGGGTGTGTGGGATCACCTGCCATGCGGTGGGCTTTCCGAGTGAGGCGTTTGCTGTGTAAGTCCTGCAGTGAGGGCAAGGAGGTGCCCACGATCTTCTCAGCTGCTCTCACAATGCGCTGGAGGCTCTTGCGGCAGGATGCAGTACATGCACCAAACCACACAGTGATGCAGCTGGTCAGGACACTTTCTATGGCACCTCTGTAGAAGGTGCTCATGATGGGGGTTGAAGCTCCAGCCCTTTTCAGCTTGCGGAGAAAGTAGAGACGCTGGTGAGCCTTCTTTGCCAGTGCTGCAGTGTTCCTGCTCCAGGACAGGTCCTTTGAGACGTGCACTCCCAGGAACTTGGTGCTGTCTACTCTCTCCACTGCGGTGCTGTTGATGGTCAGAGGGGCATGTTGGGCATCCTTCTTCCTGAAGTCCACAACAATCTCCTTTGTCTTCTCCACGTTGAGAGTGAGATTGTTGTGTCCGCACCACAAGGCCAGGCGGCTCACCTCGTTCCTGTAGTCCGTCTCATCGTTGTTGCTGATGAGACCCACCACTGTTGTGTCGTCCGCAAACTTGATGAAGTGGTTGGAGCTGTACGATGGTGTGCAGTCGTGTGTTAGCAGGGTGAATAGAAGGGGGCTCAGCACACATCCTTGTGGGGCCCCTGTGTTCAATGTGATGGTGCTAGATGTGTTACTCCCGACCCGCACTGTCTGTGGTCTCCCGGTCAGGAAGTCTAGCAGCCAGTTACACATTGAGGTGTTCAGCCCCAGACTGTCCAGTTTAAGGATGAGCTGTTGGGGGATGATGGTGTTAAATGCCGAGCTGAAGTCGATGAACAGCATTCTAACATAGGAGTCCTTCGTGTCCAGATGTGTGAGAGCTGTGTGAAGGGCAGAGGAGATGGCATCGTCGGTTGAGCGATTAGGTCGGTATGCAAATTGGAAGGGATCCAGGGAGTCAGGGAGGACAGATGTGATGCTTTTCATGACTAGCCGTTCAAAGCACTTCATCAGGATGGGGGTGAGTGCTACTGGGCGATAGTCATTGAGGCATGCGGGCGTTGCCTTCTTTGGGACAGGGATGATGGTGGTGGCTTTGAAACAGGTGGGGACGATGGCCTGGCTCAGTGAGATGTTAAAGATGTCCGTGAAGACCGCTGCGAGTTCCCCTGCACAGTCCTTCAGCACACGACCAGGTATGTTGTCAGGACCAGAGGCCTTCCGGGCGTTAATCTTGATGAATGATCGCCTTACGCTGTCTGAGGACAGCGTCAGCACCTGGCCATCAGGAGAGGGGGGGAGTTTATGTGCTGGTGTGCTGTTACTTGCCTCGAACCGAGCAAAGAACTCATTCAGTTCATTCAGCGCAGAGGCTGAGCTGTCACAGGTCTGGGGGGGTGGTTTGTAGTTTGTGATGGTCTGTATTCCCTGCCACAGACTGCGTGTATCCCTGCTGTCCTTGAAACGGTGAGCTATTTTCCCAGAATACTGCTTCTTTGCCTTTCTGATGCCCCGGTCCAGGTTGTTTCTGGCTACCCTCAGGCCCACCTGATCTCCCGCTTTGAAGGCAGCATTCCTGGCTTTCAGGAGTCTGTGAACCTCAGCTGTCAGCCATGGCTTCTGATTAGCCCGAACAGTGATGGTTTTGAGGTTGGTAACATCATCAATACACTTGGCGATGTATGAACATACAGTGTCTGAGTACTCCTGGAGACACGTGGTGTTGTTTGTGGTAGCAGCTTCTTTGAACATACTCCAATCTGTGTGAATGTGTGTATGAATGGGTGGATGGCTGGTATTGTAAAGCGCTTTGGGGTTCCTCACAGGGGGCTGGAAAGCACTATATAAATAAGCTCCATTTACCATTTTACCATTTACCATTTAATTTGGACATCACTTGGTGTTATAGTGGTGTATCATTAAAATGATGGAAATACATGACATTAGTTTGACCCATTGTCTTAATATACAGTACTGCAGCGTTCAAAATTAAACAAAGGTAATTTGGTTTTCATGTAAACAGCATTCCACATCTCTGTATGTCCATGGCCTCATTCAAATACCTGTTCTAGTCCTATTAATACATGTATGATGTGAACATTTATATAATTTGCATTTAAGTTCAGAATAAACTGAAGCTAGTACTTTTGCTTTATTGATGGTAAATCAAAAGTTCATGAATACACAACCTATTTCTTCACTTCAAGGTTTTCATCCAAAAAATAATAAAAATAAAAAAGCTTGCTTGCAGAAATACTAGAAATGTTTTATTGATCTCTTTTTTACATTAATACACAATTTATGGATAAATTTGTCTTTTTTTGCTTTTTAGGGAAAGGCATCCCCAATGATCTGGCACAATGTAGTTGCAAGTCAAGGGTCCCAGAAGACTTACTATTTGAATCCTCTGTGGCAGCTGATTTCTACAGGCAAGAAACAGGAAGATCACTGACTAGAGAGTCAGTATTTGGTGCGGACCCGTTTCATTCAGAGGAAGATAATAGTAGGGCAGAAGCAGAGTTCAATTTGCTTCACCCTGACCTCGAAGCTTTGTTTGATTCCACTGTGAACAGGCACTACAGGCCATTCCAGGACTGTTTGATAGACCTGGTGAACATAACTAGGAGGCATGTGTAAGGTCAGCTTTTCCCGTGAAAGCCCCCATAAGAAGGGAAGAAATGACATGTGTGCACTTGTGAAAGTAAAACTGTTGTGCTTCATTTGGACACTCAGACTTCAATTCTGAGTTTCACATTGCCCGACAGGACACAGTAAAATAAAAATGACGTGTGATATGTAGAAGTTCTGCTTTTTTACCGTTATTCCATGGTAGTTGAAACTTTGTCTGTTTTGTGTGAAAGCTGACAGCCTCACCCATTTTGTTAGCGATTCATACAAAATAAACACATTATTATGTCAGTAAAGTTAGTTAACATTGAGTGATGCATAAAAATTTTGTAAATCTTGATTTCAATTTTTTTTGTGATAAAACAAATTTGTCTAAAAGTTGTTTTTGTACCAAAATTTATATGGTCCTAGTGTTTAAATCTATGTTGAAAACTTTGAAACATTGATAACAAAATGAACATCTTACAGACAGACCACAGTCCGTGAAGATCCACAACTTCTCCTCCTCCACCATAACCCTCAGCACTGGCTCTCCTCAGGGATGTGTGCTGAGCCCCCTTCTGTTCACTCTGCTCACATATGATTGTACAGCCACACTTCCAGGCTGTCATATTGTTAAGTTTGCAGATGATACAGCGGTGGTGGGATGCATCACAAACAATGATGAGTCCAGCTACAGACAGGAGGTGGAACACCTGGAGAGCTGGTGCAAAGAGAATAATCTTCACATGAATGTGAAGAAGACAAAGGAGATGATTGTGGACTTCAGAAGGAACAAACACACCCATGCCCCACTGAAAATAGGTGGGTCTGCAGTGGAAGTGGTCTCCAGCTACAAATACTTGGGTGTACACATGAATGATAACCTCAGCTGGAGCAACAACACCACCAGCCTGATCAAGAAAGGTCATCAGAGACTCTACTTCCTCAGACGGCTGAGACGAGCTGGTCTGAGCAGCCCAGTTCTCACCTCCTTCTACAGGTGTGCAGTGGAGAGCATCCTGTGCTCCAGCATCAACGTGTGGCATGGAGGCTGCACAGTTGAAGAGAGGAAAGCTCTGCAGAGAGTGGTGAAGGCTGCACAGAAGTCTGTTGGAGTCAGTCTCCCCACCATCACAGACATTTACACCTCCAGATGCAGGAAAAGAGCCACCTGTATCATGAAAGACCTCACTCATCCAGCACACTCACTCTTTGCCCCACTCCCCTCAGGACGGAGGTTGAGGAGCATCAAGTGTAGAACCACTAGACTGAGGAACAGCTTCTACCCTGAGGCTGTTAGACTCTTGAATAAATAAAAATAAAATAAAAAATAAACACTGCAAAATATCACATCATGCTGATGCTGATCTGTTTTCTTGTTGATGTGTTCATCTGTGTTCATCTGTGGCCATCTGCTCATACAAACTCATGTTCGTGCTGCTGTTTATTCCCACTATATTAGGCTTAGTGTATTACTAGTTGATGTTTTTCTTAGTTCTAGATGTTATTACTGTTTTTCTCTTTCATTTGTTGTTGGATGTAACTGGGACCTCGTGTACATAATCTCGTTTTCATCTCATGTACCACATGCGGTGCAAATGACAATAAAGACTCTCTGACTCTCTGACTCTGACTCTCTGACTCTGACTCTGATCTTATGTTGCTAAGAAATTCTTGTATATCTTCAAATGTTTATCTACGGTACTATAGGGCCTACTGGTCAGGACTGATGCTACAGAATCCTGTAGAACATCAGGACTGATGCTACAGAATCCTGTAGAACATCAGGACTGATGCTACAGAATCCTGTAGAACATCAGGACTGGTACGTTTGTGCATCAAGACATCAAAATATGCAGAAATATCACAACTGGCTAGAGCATTGAGATGAAAATGAATCAATGAAAATATGAATTTAATAATTTTCCTGACAGTTCAAATGAACATATTATTGGAAAAAAAAAGGATAACAATGAACCAAGTGTTTCTGTAGTTATGTGTAAATAATACCTCCCTGGGCTGCCACCTTACCGTGGTGGAGGGGTTTGAGTATCCCAATGATCCTAGGAGCTATGCTGTCAGGGGCTTCATGCCCCCTAGTAGGGTCACCCAAGGCAGACAGGTCCAAGGTGAGAGACCAGACAAAGCACAGCCTGAAGACCCCTTATGATGAGTAAAATAAATGGACCAAATGTTCCCTCGCCCGGACGCGGGTCACCGGGGCCCCACTCTGGAGCCAGGCCCGGAGGTGGGGCACGTTGGCGAGCGCCTGGTGGCCGGGCTTTTACCCATGGAGCTCGGCCGGGCACAGCCCAAAGAGGAGACGTGGGTCCCCCTTCCC
Source organism: Garcialebias charrua (assembly GCA_038048925.1). Lineage (NCBI taxonomy): Eukaryota > Metazoa > Chordata > Actinopteri > Cyprinodontiformes > Rivulidae > Garcialebias > Garcialebias charrua. The sequence continues at coordinate 2,701 of JBBPBX010098687.1, read as the reverse complement.
ATGGGCTCACCACCTATGGGAGTGGCCAAAGGGGTTGGGTGCAATGTGGGATGGGTGGTGGCCGAGAGCGGGGACCCTGGAGGTCTGATCCTCGGCTACAGAAGCTGGCCATTGGGACATGGAATGTCACCTCTCTGGTGGGGAAGGAGCCTGAGCTAGTGTGTGAGGTTGAGAGGTTCCGGCTAGAAATAGTCAGACTCACCTCAACGCATGGCTCTGACTCTGGAACCAGTTTCCTTGAGAGGGGTTGGACACTCTTCTACTCTGGAGTTGCCCCTGGTGAGAGGGGCCGAGCAGGAGTGGGCATACTTGTTACCCCCCATCTTGGTGCCTGTACGTTGGGGTTCACCCCGGTGAACGAGAGGGTAGCTTCCCTTCGCCTACGTGTGGGGGGATGGGCTCTGACTGTTGTTTGTGCCTATGCGCCAAACGGTAGCGCATATTACCAACCCTTTTTGGAGTCCTTGGAGGGGGTATTGGAGAGGGCGCCTCCTAGGGACTCCCTTGTTCTGCTGGGGGACTTCAACGCTCACGTGGGCAATGACAGTGAGACCTGGAGGGGTGTGGTTGGGAGGAACGGCCCCCCTGATCTGAACCCGAGTGGTGTTTTGTTGTTGGACTTCTGTGCTCGTCATGGATTGTCCATAACGAACACCATGTTCAGGCATAAGGGTGTCCATATGTGCTCTTGGCACCAGGACACCCTAGGTCGTAGTTCAATGATCGACTTTGTTGTCGTCTCATCTGATCTGCGGCCGCATGTCCTGGACACTCGGGTGAAGAGAGGGGCGGAGCTGTCAACTGACCACTACCTGGTGGTGAGTTGGCTCCGATGGTGGGGGAGGATGCCAGTCAGACCTGGCAGACCCAAACGTATTGTGAGAGTCTGCTGGGAACGTCTGGCAGAGTCTCCCGTAAGACTGAGCTTTAACTTCCACCTCTGGGAGAGCTTTGAACACGTTCCGAGGGAGGCGGGGGACATTGAGTCAGAGTGGGCCATGTTCCGCGCCTCTATTGTCGAGGCAGCTTATCAGAGTTGTGGCCGCAAGGTTGTTGGTGCCTGTCGTGGTGGCAACCCTCGAACCCGGTGGTGGACACCGGCGGTGAGGGATGCTGTCAGGCTGAAGAAGGAGTCCTATTGGGCCTTTTTGGCCTGTGGGACCCCGGAAGCAGCAGATAGGTACCGGCAGTCCAAGCGGCATGCGGCTCGGGTGGTTGCTGAGGCAAAAACTCGGGCGTGGGAGGAGTTCGGAGAGGCCATGGAGAATGACTTCCGTACGGCTTCGAGGCGATTCTGGTCCACCATCCGGCGTCTCAGGGGGGGAGAGCGGTATGCGACCAACACCATTTATGGTAGGGATGGCGTGCTGTTGACCTCAACTCAGGATGTTGTGAGTCGGTGGGCAGAGTACTTCGAAGACCTCCTCAATCCTACTGGCACGTCTTCCACTGAGGAAGCGGAGCCTGGGGACTTTGGGTCGGGCTCTCCAATCTCTGGAGCTGAGGTCACCGAGGTGGTTAAAACGCTCTGCGGTGGCAGGGCTCCGGGGGTGGATGAGATTCGCCCTGAGTTCCTTAGGGCTCTGGATGTTGTGGGGTTGTGTTGGCTTACGCGACTCTGCAATATTGCGTGGACATCGGGGGCAGTTCCCTTGGATTGGCAGACTGGGGTGGTGGTTTCCCTATTCAAAAAGGGGGAACGTAGGGTGTGTTCCAACTATAGGGGGATCACATTCTTAAGCCTCCCTGGTAAGGTCTATTCAGGGGTTCTGGAGAGGAGGGTCCGTCGGATAGTCGAACCTCGGATTCAGGAGGAGCAGTGTGGTTTTCGTGCTGGTCGTGGAACACTGGACCAGCTCTACACCCTCAGCAGGGTCCTGGAGGGTGCGTGGGAGTTTGCCCAACCAGTTTACATGTGCTTTGTGGACTTGGAAAAGGCATTCGACCGCGTCCCTCGGGGGGTTCTGTGGGGGGTACTCCGGGAGTATGGGGTACCAGGCCCATTGATATGGGCTGTTAGGTCCCTGTACGACCGGTGTCAGAGCTTGGTCCGCATTGCCGGCAGTAAGTCAGGCTCGTTTCCAGTGAGAGTTGGACTCCGCCAAGGTTGCCCTTTGTCACCGATTCTGTTCATAACTTTTATGGACAGAATTTCTAGGCGCAGCCAAGGTGTTGAGAGGATCCGTTTTGGTGGCCTTAGAATCGCTTCTCTGTTTTTTGCAGATGATATGGTCCTATTGGCTTCATCAGATCGTGATCTACAGCTTTCGCTGGAGCGGTTTGCAGCCGAGTGTGATACGGCCGGGATGAGGATCAGTTCCTCCAAATCCGAGGCCATGGTCTTGAGCCGGAAAAGGGTAGCATGCCCTCTCCGGGTCGGGGATGAGGTCCTGCCCCAAGTGGAGGAGTTTAAGTATCTCGGGGTCTTGTTCACGAATGAGGGAAAACTGGAGCGTGAGATCGATAGGCGGATAGGTGCAGCATCCGCAGTGAAGCGGGCGCTGTACCGGTCTGTCGTGGTGAAGAGAGAGCTGAGTCGAAAGGCAAAGCTCTCAATTTACCGATCGATCTACGTTCCCACCCTCATCTATGGTCATGAGCTTTGGGTTGTGACCGAAAGAACGAGATCTCGGATACAAGCGGCTGAAATGAGTTTTCTCCGCAGGGTGTCTGGACTCTCCCTTAGAGATAGGGTGAGAAG
>JBBPBX010098686.1:0-12648 GCA_038048925.1 Garcialebias charrua | reverse complement strand
GATGTGTACTGTCACCCCTGCTTTTTATTCTATACACCAACATGTGTCGGAGCAGACATGAGAGCAGGTACATTATAAAGTATGCAGATGATTCTGTTATTGTCAGTCTGCTTAAAGGAAATGAAAGTAGCCATGGGCAGGTGACTGATGATTTTGTTCAATGGTGCGAGGACTCTTTCCTCAAACTAAACACAGATAAGACAAAAGACATGATCATTGATTTTAGGAAGAAACCTCACCAGCACGGAGTAACTTTAATTAAAGGTCAAGCAATTGAGACAGTGCAGTCTTACAAATATCTCGGGACAATCATAGACGATAAATTAAACTTTGAAACCAATTTTGACAAGGTGTGCAAAAAGGCCCACCAGCGCCTTTATTGTCTAAGGAAACTCAACCATTTTAATATTGACCGAACCATAATGACCATGTTTTATCGTGCTTTTATTGAATCAGTTTTATCCTTTTCCTTGGTGTCATGGTTTGGTCACACTACACTGAGAGGAAAGAATTCCCTTCAGCAGATTGTTAAGCTGTCATCTAAACTGACCGGAGGAACCCAAACCTCAGTTACATCCATGTACGTTAGTCAGGTACAGAGGATAGCTTCTTCTGTTTTAAAAGATGTCCTTCATCCCCTGTACGGAGAGTTTCAGCTTCTTCCCTCTGGTCGGAGATTTTTAGTCCCTAAATGTAGGACAACACGTTTTAAAAATAGCTTTGTTCCCACTGCTGTTACTGAAATGAACAAACTGAAATAATAATAATAATGTGTTTGTCTGTCATCTGCGTATGTTTCCCATACACAGACGAAATTCGTCTCTGCATTTAACCCAACCACCCCAGGTGGTGCAGTGAGCAGCCAGAGGGCGCTCGGGGAGCTGGAGAAATAGGTGTGCACTCATAGACACCCCAAGGTGTGTAGTGGCCGGGACGCGAACCCGCGTCCTTCGGGTCCCAAGTCAAACGCCCTAACCACTACACCATCTTGGCTCCCTACCTAATGTTGAAGCTTTTAGTGGTTAAATGTTTTTATTTTTCATTTTACATATGATTTGGGGAGCCTTAACACCGTTATGTGCAACATTATCTGTTTATGTTTTCTTTGAAGTGTTTTTACTAAATGTTTTTACTGTTTTTATTTGTGTGTGCGCATGGATGGATGGATGCTTTGTACCACTGCAAACCACATTTACCCTTGGGTATAAATAAAGTAACCTGAAATAAAGTAACCTGAACCTGAACCTGAATGTTTAAATGTCAGGCTGGGACTTGGACTGCCCCCTCTCTGATGCTTCTGAGGCTACCTAGTGTCGCGCTCCTGCCACGTGGTCCCCTGGTGGGTGTTCCTCTGCCTGCGGGCGTGCTTGGGGCCCTCACTATCTGGGGCTGGGCGCTTGGGCGTTTGTCGGCTCGGCCTGGTGGCTGCCTGGTGGGGCTCGGGTCCTCTGGTCCTGTCGGGTCTGGACCTGAGGGATGGGCGTCCCCGGTGCCCGGGCCTCGGTGACCGGCCCTGGGGCTACGTCGGTGCAGCGGGCTCCGGCGGGGGCCTGTGTATTTGTCGCTGTTGACCCCGGGGGGTCATTGTGTGTGGTCCCTGGTGGGGTTCGTCCGGTTCTTCCCCTTGGTCGGATCTGGGGAGTGGACGAGTGGCTCGTCCTGTTCGGGTGATCCTGGGGACTCTGGGCTCGGGGTCCTTCCTGGGGTCTTGGGCTTTGATCGCCCCTTCGTCTGTCTCGGGCTTTGGGGGGACGGATCTCTGATGCTTCACAATCGCTACTAAATGTTCTATTGGAGGAACCTTATTCACTTATGCATGCTCACAACCACACACAAATGGATGCAGGGATGTATATGTAGATATATGTAGATGGGTATATAAATGAATATAAATATATATGTATGTATATTGTATATATATTTGTAGGTATGGGTATGTGTATTTATAGAAATCTACTGCAAGGTCATGAATATTATCAGTCTTTATGCTTGTATGTTTCGTTGCTGTGTTCTGTCATGTGCTTTGCAGGATTGTATGTGGGAATGTGCAATATGTGTTTTTATTGAGCATTGAATAGTCTTATTGAGCAATGTGTGTTTTTAAAAGCAATGTGTTTTTAACTGAGCAATAGGTTTTTATTTTATATGCTTTTAAATTTGTATTGTGTTCATGTGACTGTATTGTTGGCAGAAGTGTTGTTTGGCGTACGATGTCCAAGACAAATTTCCCCTTGGGGACAATAAAGTATCTATCTATCTATCTATCTATCTATCTATCTATCTATCTATCTATCTATCTATCTATCTATCTATCTATCTATCTATCTATCTATCTATCTATCTATCTATCTATCTATCTATCTATCTATCTATCTATCTATCTATCTATCTATCTATCTATCTATCTATCTATCTATCTATCTATCTATCTATCTATCTATCTATCTATCTATCTATCTATCTATCTATCTATCTATCTATCTATCTATCTATCTATCTATCTATCTATCTATCTATCTATCTATCTATCTATCTATCTATCTATCTATCTATCTATCTATCTATCTATCTATCTATCTATCTATCTATCTATCTATCTATCTATCTATCTATCTATCTATCTATCTATCTATCTATCTATCTATCTATCTATCTATCTATCTATCTATCTATCTATCTATCTATCTATCTATCTATCTATCTATCTATCTATCTATCTATCTATCTATCTATCTATCTATCTATCTATCTATCTATCTATCTATCTATCTATCTATCTATCTATCTATCTATCTATCTATCTATCTATCTATCTATCTATCTATCTATCTATCTATCTATCTATCTATCTATCTATCTATCTATCTATCTATCTATCTATCTATCTATCTATCTATCTATCTATCTATCTATCTATCTATCTATCTATCTATCTATCTATCTATCTATCTATCTATCTATCTATCTATCTATCTATCTATCTATCTATCTATCTATCTATCTATCTATCTATCTATCTATCTATCTATCTATCTATCTATCTATCTATCTATCTATTGTGGACGAAGGTTTGGTGTGTTTTCCTTGTGCTCTTTTTGTGGATAATTGTTGTTTTGTTGTCTCACTTTCTCTTTTCTTTCTTTCTCTCTATTAAAAAAAATTAAAAATACATATTGGAGTGAGAGGATAGCTATAAGGTGTGAAGGGAGGCCATCTATAAATGGAAAAAAAAAAGAAAAAAAAAGAAAAGTCAGGCGTCGAAGAGTCGGGCGATGAGTCATTTTCTAGATCCTCTACGGCAGGTGGTGGCGAGACGGACGTTGAGTCTGTAGTCAGCAGCGAGTCGTGCATCGAGGAGTCATGCATTGAAGAGTCGGGCGTCGAAGAGTCGGGCGTCGAATAGTCGGACGTCGAAGAGTCGGGCGTCGAAGAGTCGGTCGATGAGTTGTTTACTAGATCTTCTGCTGCAGTTTCTAGATCTTCTGCGGCAGGTTCTAGATCTTCTGCGGTAGGCGGTGGTGAGATGGGCGTCAAGTCCGTAGTCGGTGGCGAGTCGAGGGTCGAGGAGTCGAGCGCAGAGGAGTCGTTGGTCTCTGCAGCCGAAGGGTTGTCGGTCTCTGCTGCAGGCGTCGAGTCAGCCTCTGCTGCAGGCGTCGAGTCTGTCTCTGCTGCAGGCTTCAAGTTGGTCTCTGCTACAGGCGTCGAGCAGTCGAGCTTCAAGGAGTTGGCCATCGAAGGGTCGTCTGCAGGCGGCGAGGAGTCAGCTGATGATTCTGCAAGCGGAAAGGAATCAGTTGATGAGTCTGCAGGCGGCGAGAGATTTTGAGTCCCATGTCATCCTCTCCTTCTGTGGTGGCGAGAAGCCTGAGCTGCAACAGGTGATGGAGAAGTCAGAGGAGCAGCAGCAGAAGGTGGAGGATGGGCTTCAACTGGGACATCAGGAGCCAGAGATGAAGTCGCAGCCGCTGGAGATACTGGAGGTGAGGATGAAATAGCGTCCTCTGGAGATGCTGGGGACTCGACAGAGGCACAAAGGGCAAGGCAATCTGAGAAGTTTGTCTTTACAGTCTTTACCATTGCCAATATTTGGTTGATGGCTGGGATCTGTAGCAGGCTGGGTCTGGTTGTAATTAAACTCTTCATAATCGAGAAAGTCTTAAGTCTATAATGAGGGTCTGGATTAGTGGCAGCAGCATCATATAGTCTGGCCAGTTGCTGTTGGACAACAGCGACTTCAGCTGTGTGTCCTGTAGGTATGTGGGGGCTCCGACACTCCTCCCTCTGAGAAATTCTCTCCTGTGTAGTAACAGGTGGTGGAGGACCAGCAGTTCACCCCTCCTCTCAGATGATTGTCCATGATAACCCGGAGGAGAGTGTGGAGGTGGAGCAACCAAGCGAAGATCGAGGTGGGGATGGGCAGCGGCGAGGCGAGGTGGAAATGGATGGCGCTGGGAGTCGGTGGTTCTGACCCTCCTTTGCTGATTCTTCCTGTTGCGTCGGCGGTGCAAGCTGAGGACAGGAGCACACCAGAGATCGTCCTCCAGCACAACGCCATCTTCAGACCACGGCAGATGTGGCAAGCAATAAGTCGGGTGGAGGAAGAATCTGGCTTGAAAGCCAGGCGGCTCTCTCAGAGTTGAAATCTTTGTTCCTCCTCCTCGACCAGAAGAGGAGATGGCAGGACTTCTACCTGCGGGCTGCGGTCACCTCATCTCTGGATGGGTTCGGTCCAGAACCACCCCCACCAGATGACAGGCTTCACCTCCATGCGCTCTCACTTTTCCTTCTCCTGCTGGGCAGTCTTGTCCACCTCACGGGCCAAAAACTCAAACAGAGTTATAATCTCACCCTTGGGTCCATATTGAGGTCCAGCCATTCTCCTACTGGGTTCAGTTGTGGTCTTAGGATTCTGTCAGGTTCTGCTGTCACGGATGGAGTTGAACCTAAATGCAGGAGGATCACAGGAGGCGTAGGAAAAACTAAAAGTGTTTCTTTAACAACAAAAAAAACAACAAAGAATGGCATGGCAGCACAAACTATTAAACTAAACTAAACTGGACAAAACTAAACTGAACTAAACTGGAGAGGTACTTACTAATACTCTGGGAAACACAGAAGGAGGGCAGAACACAACACCATAGAAGGACAATCCTGAGACACTGAAAATAGGAAGAGGATCTGAATATATACACAGACACGCTGATTACACACAACATCCACCTGTGGTGATTAAGACAAGACACAGGTGAGACAGGGACAGGAACACAGAAAGCTGAATGAAATACAGAAAGCACAAGCAGGAGGAACAAAGAGCTGAAAGCTGAATTAAACAAACATGAAAGACTAGATTAAAACACAAAAGACTGAAACACAACAGAAAGCTGAATTAAGCACAAACAGACAGAACATAGAAACACCAGACCACTAGAATACAGACTACGACAGCTTGTGCCCTCACTGGTCTGGGCCCCTTAGAGATCGTGGGCCCCGGGCACTTGCGCAGTTGTCCATATGGTTAATCCGGCCTTGGTCACTAATAAAGACTGATGTTGTTTTCTAAACTCTTTGATTTAGATCTTTGTTTTCCTCACTAACACCTTCACCCTGCAGCTCCTAAAGATTTGATCTGATGGTTCTCTGTTCATTCAACCTTTTTTCTGCAGGTTAGTCTCGTCAAGTCATTTCATTTCATTTCATTTATTCATTTATATAGCACTTTACACAACCACGGTGGTGGTGACCAAAGTGCTTAACAAAAAACAGTGCAGTACTTAAAAAGACAGATTAAAAATCAAGAAAAACACAACATAAAAGCAAAAATAAAACCAGAAATGTCACCACATATTTAATTACTAAAAGCCAGTTTGAATAAAAAAGTCTTAAGCTTTGATTTAAAAGGGCCAAGTTCAGTAATCTGGCGTAGCTCAAGTGGGAGTGTATTCCAGAGTCGAGGTGCGGCCGCAGAAAAGGCACGGTCACCCCAACGTTTATATTTTGTCCGTGGAACAGAGAGCAAGAGTTGGCTATCTGACCTCAGAGACCTGGAGCGGGCGGGGAAACTTAACAACTCCGTTATATAAGTAGGAGCGAGGCCATTCAGAGCTTTAAAAACAAATAATAAAAGTTTAAAATCTATCCTAAAACGGACAGGAAGCCAATGTAGTGAGAATAAAACAGGTGTGATGTGGTCCCATCTAGGAGTGTTGGTTAAAAGGCGAGCTGCTGCATTCTGAACAAGCTGGAGGCGGCTCAGTGTTGACTGAGGCACACCAACATACAGAGCGTTACAATAATCGAGCCTAGAACTGATAAAAGCATGAACAGCCTTCTCCAAGTCACAACGGTTTAAAAAGGGTTTGACCTTTTTTAAAAGACGTAAATAAAAAAATCCAGACCGGACAACAGAGGCGATGTGTTTGTCAAAATGTAAAGCCTTATCAAAGGTCACTCCAAGGTTTTTCACACTGTCACTGAAGTTAATATTCACATTTCCCAGGCCAGTTGCATCTTTGTTACCAAATAAAATCCATTCTGTTTTACTGTCATTTAAAAATAGGAAGTTATTGTTTAGCCAATGTTTGATTTCAGAGATGCAGTCAAAGAGAGAACACATTGGGTTACTGGATCCAGGCCTTAATGGTAAATAGATCTGCAAATCATCTGCATAAAAATGAAAGTTGACATTGTGTTGTCTTATAATAGATCCAAGTGGCAACAGGTACAAGGAAAAGAGCAGAGGGCCCAAAATAGAACCCTGGGGCACCCCACACAGAAGAGGGGCTGTAGAGGAAGAGTAGCCATTGAGCAAGATAGAGAAAGTCCTATCAGATAAATAGGACGTGAACCACTTCAGGGCCGTGCCACGAATCCCAACAAAATCATGGAGGCGAGACAGAAGGACAGAGTGGTCCACAGTGTCAAAGGCTGCTGTGAGGTCGAGAAGCACCAGAGCTACTGGGCATCCAGAGTCAACTGACTGAGCTATGTCGTTATGGACTCTCAGCAATGCAGATTCTGTGCTATGCCGGGATCTAAAACCAGATTGAAATTCATCAAGGAGTGTGCTTTTTTCCAAAAAAGGCTGAATTTGCATAAGAACGATTTTTTCTAAAACTTTGGAGAGGAAGGGTAAATTAGAAATGGGTCTAAAATTAGATAAAACCAAGGGATCAAGATTTGTTTTTTTGAGAAGGGGGCGGACTGTTGCATGTTTAAAAGCAGAAGGCACAACTCCAAGGGACAGACATGAATTGAAAAAAGCAAGAAGATAAGGACCAATAATATTAAATACCTCTTTCAATAATCTAGTGGGGATAAAATCAGTGGGGCAGTTAGTGGGTTTAACAGATTTAACTATTTTGTCCAAGAGGGAATATGACACTGGTTCAAACTGTTCGAATAAAGCAGAACCAGCAGAGATAGGTGAAAACTCAGAAACAGAAGTAGCAGGTGCACCTGTGGCTTGTCTAACTGATGCAACTTTATCAATAAAAAATGATAGAAAGTTCTCACAGGTGGAGGCTGAGGCATCAGGTAAGACTGAGGTGGGTGGATTTAAAACAGAGTTGATTGTATTAAATAACACCCTGGGGCAATGGCTACTGTTTGTGATGACATTAGATAGAAATTGTGATTTTGCATCATTAACGGATCTCTGATACAAAACAAGAGTTTTCCTTAATAAAACCAAAGAATCATGTTGCCTGTCATGCTTCCACTGTCTTTCAGCTCTTCTGCACTGCCTCCTGAGTTTACATGCAGTAGGATTTTTCAGCCAAGGCTCAGCTCTGTGTTTAGAATGCCTGAACTTGACTGGAGCAATAGAGTCCAGGATCCCACTGCAGGTTTCAGAAAACAGTGACAAAAAATCTTTGGGACACAGAGAAACATCAGGACCAACTGAATAAAACTGTGAGTCCATAAAAGCCGTGGTGAACTGTCCGGCACTGGCTGAGGTGAGACAGCGGCGATGACAACCCGCAGCCAGAGGCCTCCTGGCCGGTTGTGGGGCTGTAAATTGGAAAAAAATAGGGAAATGATCCGAGATGGCAGACTCAGAAATTTCACAGTGAGAAATGGACAGTCCATGAGAAATAATAAGGTCCAAAGTATGTCCAAGATGATGCGTTGGTGCATTAACTGATTGTGTTAAGTTAAAAGAATCCAAAAGCTTTAAAAACTCAGAGGCCAGTGAGTCAGTGGGACAATTTACATGAATATTCATATCTCCACAAATACAAAAACTGGTATAGGTGGAAATAATGTCAGCCAGGAATTCAGAGAATTCTTGAATGAATTCCTTATTGTATTTAGNAACCACCACCAGGTGGTGCAATGAGCAGCCATAGAAAGCGCCCGGGGAGCTGGAGAATTAGGTGTGCACTCATAGACATCCCAAGGTGTGTAGTGGCCGGGGTGCGAACCCGCGTCCTTCGGGTCCCAAGTCGGAAGCCCTGCCACTACACCATCTTGGCTCCTTAGATGGTTTCTACGGGAACCCCCTCTTCTCCATCAACTTCTTTGAGACAGTCATGCCAAAGTGGTTCAAAACACCACAATTCATGCTCAATAATCCAGGTAAAAATCCAAAAATGTAGTCAGTCATCTGGTTGGTTTCATTTTTTGCTGAGACATTTCGTCCTTCAACAGCATAGTCCATAGTGGAAAAAAAAACTATATGCTGGGGTAAAGATGTCCTCCGGGACCCACCCTCTCTCTCATCAACTCCTCTGAGACAGCCATGCCAAGGTGGGTCAAAACACCATAGTTCATGCTCAATAATCTAGGTAAAAATCCAAAAATGTAGTCAGTCATCTGGTTGGTTTCATTTTTTGCTGAGACATTTCGTCCTTCAACAGCATAGTCCATAGTGGAAAAAAAAACTATATGCTGGGGTAAAGATGTCCTCCGGGACCCACCCTCTCTCTCATCAACTCCTCTGAGACAGCCATGCCAAGGTGGGTCAAAACACCATAGTTCATGCTCAATAATCTAGGTAAAAATCCAAAAATGTAGTCAGTCATCTGGTTGGTTTCATTTTTTGCTGAGACATTTCGTCCTTCAACAGCATAGTCCATAGTGGAAAAAAAAACTATATGCTGGGGTAAAGATGTCCTCCGGGACCCACCCTCTCTCTCATCAACTCCTCTGAGACAGCCATGCCAAGGTGGGTCAAAACACCATAGTTCATGCTCAATAATCCATGTAAAAGTTCACCAATTTCAATGTGTGGTCATCTGGGCTGCTTCTTTGTTTTCTGAGACGTTTCATCCTTCATCCAAAGGTCTTCTTCAATCTGAGAAGAAAGGCACCAAACAGATTCACAGAAACAGCATACTCCATAGTGGTGGAGGGTGGGAAGTTTGCTGGTGATAAAAGGCACCAAACAGATTCACAGAAACAGCATACTCCATAGTGGTGGAAGGTGGGAAGTTTGCTGGTGATAAGAAGGGCTCTAGGTCCCTCCCTCTCCCCCGTCAACCCCTCTGAGACAGTCATGCCAAAGTGGTTTAAAACAACAAAGCTTATGTTTATTAATCCAGGTAAAAACCCAACAATGTTCAGTCAGGTCATCTGGATGGTTTCTTTGATTGCTGAGACGTTTCATCTTACATCCAAAGAACTTCTTCAATCAAAGGAATAAGCCACCAGACAGACTGATTCACAGAATTGGCAAACTCCATAGTGGAAAAAAAAAGTTTGATGGAACTAAATTGGCATCCGGCACCCACCCTATCCCACGTCAACTCCTCTGAGAGTCATGCCAAAGTGGTTTAAAAAAACAAAGTTTATGCTCAATAATCCAGGTAAAACTCCACAACATTTCAGTCAGGTCATTTGGATGTTTTTTGTTTGTTTGATTAAGATGTTTTGTCTATTATCCAAAGGACTTCTTCAATCTGAGGAACCAGCCACAATAAAACCGATTCACCGCAATAGCATAGTCCATAGTGGGAAAAAAAAATGCTGGGGCAAAGATGTCCTCCAGCAAATACCAAACATATTTGATTCACAGAAACGGCAAACTCCATAGTGGTAAAAAAAAAAAAAAATAGTTTGATGTTGCTAACATCATGGACTGGATGGCTTTAAATTTCTTAAGCTTCAATGATAAGAAGTCTGAAGCCATATTGTTCCTTCCCAATGACACAACCTCAAACCACTGCATTGACCTGTCTGCTCTACCCCTGTCCGAAAAACAAAAAGTCAAAAATCTGGGAGTGATAATGGATCCTTCCATGAAACTCAACAGTCATGTAAACATGATCGTCAAATCCTGTTTTTTCCAGCTGAGGCGTCTGTCTAAGCTGAAGCCCATATTATCCAAAAAGCACCTGGAGACAGTGATTCACGCATTCATTACATCTAGGCTTGATTACTGCAATTCACTTCTGTTTGGCGTCAGTCAAGCCACCATTGCACGATTACAACTGGTTCAGAACGCAGCTGCCCGATTTCTAACCAGCACACGCAAAAGAGAGCACATTACACCAGTCTTGGCCTCCCTTCACTGGCTACCGGTTCATCTTCGAATCCAATTCAAAATTCTCATGTATGTCTACAAATCGCTGAACAGTCTCGCCCCCGCCTATCTCTCGGATCTGATACACCCATATGTCCCTCCACGTGCTTTGAGGTCAGAGGATCAGGTACTCTTAATAGTTCCAGAAACTCGCCTTAAGCGCAGGGGTGACAGGGCGTTCTCTGTAGCAGGCCCAAGACTCTGGAACGAGTTACCGCTGCTCATCAAACAGGCCCCCTCCCTCTCGGTTTTCAAATCCCGGTTAAAAACTCACTACTACTCCATCGCTTTCAATGCCAGCTGATTTGTATTGGATCGTTTGATTTATGATCTGCAATGTTTTTATGTTTTTCGTGTTGTACTTCATTGTCTGTGTTGCCTGTTGCGTGTTTGTTTGTCCAGCACTTTGGTGTGGACTTGTTCCTGTTTAAAGTGCTTTATAAATAAAATGGTATGGTATGGTATGTCAGCTCCTCTTAAACAGTCATGCCAAAGGGGTTCAAAACATCAAAGTTCATGCTTAATAATCCAGGTAAAAATCCAACAATGTTAAGTCAGGTCATCTGGACGGTTTCTTTTTTTTGTTGAGACGTTTTATCCTTCATCCCAAGGACTTCTTTAATCTGAGAAGCAAGCCACTAAACAAACAGATTCACAGAAACAGCATACTCCATAGTGGGGGGGGGGGAGAGTTTGCTGGTTATGAGATGGGCTCAAGGGCCCTCCCTCTCCCCCGTCAACCTCTCTGAGACAGTCATGCCAAAGTGGTTCAAAACAGCAAAGTTTATGTTTAATTATCCAGGTAATAATCCAACATAGTTCAGTCTGGTCATCAGGATGGTTTCTTTGTTTGATGAGACATTTCGTACTTCATCCAAAGGACTTCTTCAATCTGAGGAGCAAGCCATTGTACAAACTGATTCACAGAAACGGCATACTCCATAGTGGAGAAAAAACAAAACAACAGTTTGCTGGTGCTAAAATGGCCTCTGACACCCGCCCTCTCCCCATCAACTCCTCTGAGACAGTTATGCCAAAGTGGTTCAAAATAACAAAGCTCATGTTCAATAATACAGGTAGAAATTCAGCAATGTTCAGTTAAGTTATCTTGATGATTTTTTTGATTGCTGAGACGTTTCATCTTTCATCCAAAGAACTTCTTCAATCTAAGGAATAAGCCACCAGACAGACTGATTTACAAAAATGGCAAACTCCATAGTGGAAAAAAAAGTTTGATGGAACTAAATTGGCATCCGGCACCCACCCTATCCCACGTCAACTCCTCTGAGACAGTCATGCCAAAGTGGTTGAAAAAACAAAGTTCATGCTCAATAATCCAGGTAAAACTCCACAACATTTCAGTCAGGTCATTTGGATGTTTTTTGTTTGTTTAAGATGTTTTGTCTTTTATCCAAAGGACTTCTTCAATCTTAGGAGCCAGCCACCATAAAACCGATTCATAGCAATAGCATAGTCCATAGTGGGAAAAAAATGCTGGGGCAAAGATGTCCTCCAGGACCCGCCCTCTCCCTCGACAACTCCTCTGAGACAGCCATGCCAAAGTGGTTCAAAACAGCAAAGTTTATGCGTAATAATCAATGTAAAAATCCAACAATGTTCAGTTAGGTCATCTGGACGGTTTCTTTGTTTGCTGAGACGTTTTAAACTTCAACGAAGGACTTCTTTAATCTGAGAAGCAAGGCACCAAACAAGCAGATTCACAGAAACAGCATACTCCATAGTGGGGGGAAAAAGTTTGCAGGTGATAAAGATGGGCTCAAGGGCCCTCCCTCTCCCCCGTCAACCTCTCTGAGACAGTCATGCCAAAGTGGTTCAAAACAGCTAAGTTTATGTGTAAAATTCCAGGTAATAATCCAACATAGTTCAGTCTGGTCATCTGGACAGTTTCTTTGTTTGCTGAGATGTTTCGTCCTTCATCCAAAGGACTTCTTCAATCTGAGGAGCAAGCCATTCTACAAACTGATTCACAGAAACGACATACTCCATAGTGGAGAAAAAAACAAAACAACAGTTTGCTGGTGCTAAAATGGCCTCTGACACCCACCCTCTCCCCATCAACTCTGCTGAGACAGTCATGCCAAAGTGGTTCAAAATAACAAAGCTCA
>JBBPBX010098685.1:0-12648 GCA_038048925.1 Garcialebias charrua | reverse complement strand
CTTCGCGAACAATGATTCTGTGACTTGTGCTGATGACGTCTTTATGATTTTGAACTTGAGATGAGCCACCAACTATGCTCCAGCCAAGGTCGGTTAACTGTGCATAAGGTTGGTTCTCACTGCCTGCAAGAACTTCTCGTGGTAAGAGGGCTTGTTGACAGTTGTAGCCAATAAGGAGACCAACCTTACATTCGAGCATTGGAGGTATCTTATCCGCCAACCTTTCGAGATGTGGCCACTTTAAGGCGGTTTCAGACGTTGGGATATGTGATCTATTAACAGGGATGAACTCTCTTGTGTAGACTGGTGGCAATGTGATTCTCTTTTCATGCTTATATCCTCTGACTTGAAGGTTTACCAGCTTATCACATGGTATTACTGTTGACTTGGCGGACATAGTTGACAGTCGCAGATTGACTTTACCTTTATCCGTGTCAAGATCTTGAGCTACTTCGTCCAAGATGAAGGATGTATCACTTTGTGAGTCGAGGAGGGCATATACTAAAACTTCTTTGTTTGGGTGAATTTTTGATGAAACCCAGACAGGTACTATAGAGGACGTTAATGTACCTGAAGTTGATCGGGTTACTCTATTAGAGATCGCTGGCTCAGCTTCTTCTTTAGTGTTGGCTTCTTCGTCTTGGGTGTTATCGTTCGTTGCAGATATTACCCTTTTACGTTCAACGAACTTGTCGTCGTGTAAACATGTAGGATGTTTTCTTTGACATTTTTCGCATGTGCTCCTGGTATCACACTCCTTCGAATGATGTCCTCTCTTTAAACATCCAAAACACAGCCTTTCTGCTTGTGCAAACTTGATACGGTCTTGGACAGGGTTTTCCGTGAACTTGAAACATTTATCAAGTGTGTGACCATTTCCTTTGCAGAAAAGACAGGTTATAGTATGTGTGTGGCTTGAGTCTGTTGCTAATGTTCTTGCTTGAATGACTTGGCTTCTTGAGTGTTTGGGTTCACTCATTTCCAAACCTTTTAGAGCTTGTACTGAGGCTATGGGATCACAGGCTATGTCAGCTTCAGTGGATATAAAATCAACAAACATGTGAAAGGATGGGTACTTTTCATCAGCAGCCTTTCTTGTTATTTCCATAGCTGTCCGGCTCCATCTTGTGGTCAGCCACTCTGGAAGTTTTAGCAAAAGTTTCTGAATTTCCATACAGTCATTGAGAACCTCCAATGCTGTTACGTGTGACATTGCAGCTTCACAAGTCTTAAGGAAGTCAGCAAACTCTCTCAACTCATTTCCATCTTTGGCGTTTATTTTTGGCCAATTGTTAAGTTTGTCTCTAAAACATTTTCCTATGGTGAATGGACTTCCGAAACGCTTTTCTAGCACCTTCCAAGCAGAGTCATATGCGTCATCTGTGCCTACTAAGAGAAGGTCTTCAACTGCTCTCTTTGCTGGTCCACCAAGGTACCTTTTGAGATAATAAAGTTTCTCGTTCTTTGGAATGTTTTTTCTTTCGATCAGGATTTCAAATGACAACTGCCAGTCTTTAAACTTTAAAGGGTCGCCAGTAAATAACGCAGGTTCTGGAGTTGGAAGGCGATTAGCATTTATTGCTTCTGCTAGTATGCTAGCTAACTCGTAATTTAGCTGTTGCTGAATTGCAACCGAGGAGACTTGTGTGGCTGAAGGGATGAATGGTGGGCTTGATGCTTGGAGTGTTTGGTTTGTGGTGACCTCAGATTGTTCACCAGGATCTGGTAGAGCTTGGTTTAAGACTGTAGGAATGTGTAACACAGGCCCAAAGGGAGCTTGTGTGACTTGTGGGATGAATGGTGGGCTTGATGCTTTGAGTGTTTGGCTTGTGGTGACCTTAGGTTGGTCTCTAGGATTTGGTTGAGATTGGTTTACAATCACAGGGATGTGTGGTGTATATCTAAGGCTCGTAGCATTGTGGGCTTGGGTCAAACTTGGAGCTTGAAAGGGAACGTGTGTTATGATAGGGATTGCTTGAATTTCGTTGTCTATTTTAATACTGCTTAGTAAATTCTGACCTTCAGAAATACTTTGACCTTCATCATAAACCTTTGCTCTAGCCTTTGCTGCATTCAGTTTTTTAACTTCTTCCAAGCGCACAATTTTTCTGCGTTGCTCTTCCATTAATTGTTTTTCTTCAAGATTTTGTTGGTCAATTACTCGTTGTCTTTCAAGATTTTGCTGGTCGATTACTCGTTGTCTTTCGAGATTTTGCTGGTCGATTACTCGTTGTCTTTCGAGCTCGGCTTGTTTTTCTTCTAAATTCTGTTGGAGCTTAGCTTGCTTTTCTTGGAGCTGTCTTTCGAGCTTCTGACGTTCTAGCCTTTGTAGTTCAGCTGTTACTCTTTCTTGCTCCTCCATTACTGCCAACACTTCCTTGGATGCAGCTGCCTCTGCTTCTGCTTCCAGTTTCTTGCTTAGTTGTGAGCATGATTGGAAGGAACTACCTTTAGACCTTTGTGATCTTGACCTTGACGTGATGCTTTCAGATCCTAGGCATGACCCTACATCTGGCCACGGATCTTCTTCGCTTTCTACGAGGTCTCCCCGTAGCTGGTTTTCAGCTCTCTTGACAATGTATGTAGAAAGTGAAGTACATACATCAACTTTACGTCTTGTGTCTGCATCAGGAGGTTGTATTTGTCGTATTTGTTCGTAGATCGTTTTTACGTTTGTGCAGGTGGTATTTAGGTCTTTAATCAGCTCCTTTAATTCACTGTCAGAAGCTTTCCTACTTAGTGTTGCTTTAATCAGTTTTACTTCGCATTTCCATTTTCCAAAGGTGACTGCGTATCTGTTTTGAAGGCTCCTGAGTTTCTCCTCTTGAAGCTCTTTGCCTCCTTCTGTTAATGTTCTTAGCCTTTCACTCCTACGAACAGTCTGTGTGTCTGGGATTTGCTCATTAACATTTTCTTCTACTTCAGTATGTGATACAGCATGGAGCTCTTTATGATCCTTGTCGGTCATCTTGTGAGTCTGGATGGATTTCACTCAATGTGCTATGTTCAAATTATAATACTCTTTCAAACCATAAAAAGGTGCGACCTATACACCGGAAAATACGGTATTACCTTGTGATTACTGTTACCTTATACCTTAACTAATGAGCTTCACTCTTAGTGCAGATGTGCTTCAGCTTCAGGAATAAAAGGTGCGACCTATACACCGGAAAATACGGTATTACCTTGTGATTACTGTTACCTTATACTTTAACTAATGAGCTTCACTCTTAGTACAGATGTGCTTCGGCTTCAAGAACTTGTAAATTTCACACTTAAGTTTGATTTTAAGCAAACCACAATTGTTTCCTTAAATCACTTTGAAGTCCAGTAGAAATTAGTTATTATTTGACAAAGTTGTTATAGACTTATTCTGGCGTTGAACTTAACCTTTAGCTTAACCACTTATTCTATTTAAACAATGTCCCTTGTTAATTTCCGCCTTATTCACACTTAATTTGATTTTAAACAAACACAAATTATTTCCTTAAACAACAATACATCACTTTGAAGTCCAGTAGAAATTAGTTATTCTTTGACAAGGTTGTTACAGAGACTTATTGTGGCTTTGAACTTAAACCTTGAACTTAACCACATTTATTCTGTTTAAACACTGTCCTTCTGTTAATTTTTCCACCTTTACTTCAGTTGCATTCGCTGGGCTGGGCTGCTTGTGTGCGTTGCTTAGAAGGTGGCGCCCTCTTGAGTTTGTACCACCGCAGCATCATCTTCAGCTGCACACATGGCTTTTCTTTCTCGCCGGCAGGTGGCGGTAGAGTTTTTCACTGTGGCGTTCTCAATGACGACAGAGCACGGCTTCTTTGTTCATACGGGCGCGTTTATTAATGCCGTGAAAAACTACAGAAATAAGACAGAAAGTACAGAAATAAAACACAATGCTTTGGGTACAGTACTGAGAAATGAGTAGACATGCTCTAACAAAGGAAATACCTCGTGGCCGTCCGTCATTAAGAAGTCAAAGAAGTTCTAAACGGGCGTTTCTCGTCTTTTGCATTCTAAATAAACATATAAAATATTAGAACATCGTGACTGACGGATGTACGATGTATTACAACAGTTATAAATACCTTTTAAGTTAGTGAACAGTCTTAGGCTGCTGGCTGTGCGCCTCCCGTTCTCTAGGTGTGTGTGCGCATGTGGGGGTGTGTCGAGTACCGTGATCTCGCCTCTCTCTTCCGTTCACACAAAATCTCGCGATAACAGTACTAACAAAATACAGGTAGTCCCTGACTTACGAAGTAAACGCATCTTGTACAAAGTATCACATTCTCAAGGTATAAGCAAAACAAATTAAACCCAAAATATTCTAACTACTAAAAAACAAATATTAATTCCCCTTCTAATGCATAAATCTTTTTCGACGACACTTACAGGTATTATTATTTGATGTGTCGAGCATGTTCAGGAAACTAAACGGACAAAAAAATTGATTTGATTAAAGGCCACAAGCACATTTTTTACGAACAAGATGAGAATGAAAAATGCTGTGTCATGGTCCAAATGTGATAAAACATTTTTTTAAATCATTTTCATAAACATAAGCCCCTCGGTTGCCTCAGAGGTTCCTTTAGAGGAGCAGAACTTTGTGGTGGGAGCAGAGACGCAGGTTTCATCCCTGAACTGAAGACGTGCTGCGTTTTAAACTTCACGTCTCTGATTAATGGAAGGAGTGGCTAACGTTGAACCAGATGTTCTAAACCAGGGGTCTGCAACCTGCGGCTCTGGAGCCACGTGTGGCTCTTTGGTCCCTCGGCAGCGGCTCTTTCAAGCTTTGACCAAAACTGAATTGGTTGTTATACAAACAACAACAACAACAACAACAACAACAACAACAACAAACTAGTTTTAGCAGTTTTTATGTGATTTCATTGGCAAATATGTGGATATTGGAACAAGTACAAGGAGTAAAACTTTAACTTTATGCTTTATTTCTATACTTAATTCATTTTTCCACAATTAAAAAAACCTAATAGTTCATAGTTTTTATTAATTAAAAAGCCCTCTCTATTAAAATCGTTTTTTTTTTTCATTTGTCTTAAATTGTAAAAATAGAAATTATTAGTTATTTTATTTTTATAATGTCACCCCTAGCGGCCACAAAAGCCCCTTCCAACAAAGCTAAAGTGGCCCATGGGCCACCAGTTGATAACCACAGTTGTAGCATGTTGTTGCGGCTCTGAACACTTTTTTAATTTAGTGACCAAAGGCATAAAATGGCTCTTTTGATGGTGAAGGTTGCAGACCCCTGCTCTAAACCAATGTAAAATAGTTTTTAGGCCACATGTTCTAAACCAATGTAAAATAGTTTTGAGGCCACATGTTCTAAACTAATGTAAAATAGTTTTTAGGCCACATGTTCTAAACTAATGTAAAATAGTTTTTAGGCCACATGTTCTAAACTAATGTAAAATAGTTTTTAGGCCACATGTTCTAAACTAATGTAAAATAGTTTTTAGGCCACATGTTCTAAACTACCGGTAATGTAAAATAGTTTTTAGGCCACATGTTCTAAACTACCGGTAATGTAAAATAGTTTTTAGGCCACATGTTCTAAACTACCGGTAATGTAAAATAGTTTTTAGGCCACATGTTCTAAACTACCGGTAATGTAAAATAGTTTTTAGGCCACATGTTCTAAACTACCGGTAATGTAAAATAGTTTTTAGGCCACATGTTCTAAACTACCGGTAATGTAAAATAGTTTTCAGGCCACATGTTCTAAACTACCGGTAATGTAAAATAGTTTTTAGGCCACATGTTCTAAACTACCGGTAATGTAAAATAGTTTTTAGGCCACATGTTCTAAACTACCGGTAATGTAAAATAGTTTTCAGGCCACATGTTCTAAACTACCGGTAATGTAAAATAGTTTT
Source organism: Garcialebias charrua (assembly GCA_038048925.1). Lineage (NCBI taxonomy): Eukaryota > Metazoa > Chordata > Actinopteri > Cyprinodontiformes > Rivulidae > Garcialebias > Garcialebias charrua. The sequence continues at coordinate 6,754 of JBBPBX010098685.1, read as the reverse complement.
TAGGCCACATGTTCTAAACTACCGGTAATGTAAAATAGTTTTTAGGCCACATGTTCTAAACTACCGGTAATGTAAAATAGTTTTCAGGCCACATGTTCTAAACTACCGGTAATGTAAAATAGTTTTTAGGCCACATGTTCTAAACTACCGGTAATGTAAAATAGTTTTTAGGCCACATGTTCTAAACTACCGGTAATGTAAAATAGTTTTTAGGCCACATGTTCTAAACTACCGGTAATGTAAAATAGTTTTCAGGCCACATGTTCTAAACTACCGGTAATGTAAAATAGTTTTTAGGCCACATGTTCTAAACTACCGGTAATGTAAAATAGTTTTCAGGCCACATGTTCTAAACTACCGGTAATGTAAAATAGTTTTTAGGCCACATGTTCTAAACTACCGGTAATGTAAAATAGTTTTTAGGCCACATGTTCTAAACTACCGGTAATGTAAAATAGTTTTCAGGCCACATGTTCTAAACTACCGGTAATGTAAAATAGTTTTCAGGCCAGTTTTCAGCACCTGAATCCATAAAAGGCGTTGGGATGGGGTGCTGTTTTCCAGTTTTCATTCACTTTCCGACCTGTTTTCCCTCAGAACCTCTTCGCCATGGACCTCCGCAGCTCCCACAAGGACGAGAAGCCCCCGCCTCGCCTGCGGCTCTCCCTCACCAGGTCCATGAGCACGGACGTGGAACAGGCGATCCGCCACCCGTCCATGAGGAGGGACCGGTTCAGGCTGACCAAAGCGGGACTGAGACACACTTCCAGCAAACGGATCCTGCAGCAGAGCGTGGACTCTGTGCGTAAGGACTGGGGGTGCACGAGTGAGGAGGACAAGCCGGAGTGTGACAGCGCCGCAGAGGAGAGGTGTGAAGACAGCTGTTGGGGTAGGTTTGTAAAGCCGGCACAGCGTTCAGAATGCAGCGCTTCGAGTGTAGGAAGTGACCTGACAGGTGTGTGGCGTCTCCTCCAGGTCACTCGGAGTGCAGCTCGCCGCCCTTCCTGGAGCGGCAGGACCTGCACGTGGAGGAGGTGGTGGACCAACACACCGAGGCGTGGATCGACAGCCCAGACGGAGCCCCGTCTGAAACCAGTCAAGAACCCGAGCCGTCCAAGGACGGCGCCTCGGTGTGTGCGGACAGACCGGGGGAGGAGTCTGAGAAGGAGGCGCTGTGGGGGGGCAGCCCCCGCGAGAGGAGCAACACGACCTCAGTCATAATGAGGGTCCAGGGGAGCAGCAAGGTCAGCGCCGAGCCGCAGTCTGAGCGAGCCGACGATCGGGGCGTTGCCGTGACGACGTTGATCCTCCCGGTGGTCCCCGCCGAAGCGGAGCGTCCCGGGACAGTGATTGTGACGAACGTGACGGTCAACTCTCTGACGGTGACGTTCACAGAAGCCAGGGAGGCCGAGGGCTTCTTCAAAGCCTGCTGAGGGAGGCGAAGGCGCTCCAGACGACCAGGACCAGACTCGCCACTCATTTTAAACAAGTCACTAGTCGTGTGCGTGTGAGATGCTTCCACTCGTTTACAAAACTACGATCACTTCCTGCTGAGCTCCCAAAAGACGACGGGCTTGAAGTGAGTGGTGATTTTATTCATGCGGCTCGTTTACTGATAGGAAAGTCCCACGCGCCTCCAGGAGCTCGGGTGACTCCCTGGAGCGATGGCTGGGATCTCGGCGCAGGTTGTAGTTGTGGACCTCCAGGTTCAGATCCAACAATCCACGTAGATACTTCGATGCAGCTATTATTCCACTCGTCCTCCGTGCTTTCCAGCAGCACGCAGGGCTCTGTGCTCGTTGGAGGGGCCCGTTTGGGCCGCTCCAGTTTCTTACTGTGTTTTTTCTTTTTGTAAAACGTAGCTCTTGCATGCCCCGTCAGACTGTGCCACACAAAGACCCGTCCTGCGGTTTATTTCTGTAACAAAAGGAAATAGAACAAAGACCGCGGCTGAACGCCTCGCGCTCAGACGACGTTCTGCATTTCAAAGTGGATGGATCCAGGAAAAAAAATTAATAAGTAGAAGCGTTTAGTTTGCCGTCCGTCTATCCTTTAACGCTTCCTGGTTCTATTTTTGTATTACCGATTGATAGTCTACTCTTTTCAGTAGCTCTTGTGTATATTAGAGAGAAGATATCAAGTTTTCATCGCTGCTGCTTTTTATTATTATTATTATTTTTGCAGTGTCCGTAACGTTCAGATGTACTTCAGACTAAACTGTAGTGAGCTTTTATTTATTGCATGTCACTTGTATAAGCTAACAATGTGTCCGGATCAACTTGTTTCCAACAAAGATGGATTGTCAATCATGTCTTTTATCAAGAAAAATGAAATTTGACTGCATTTTCAATAAATGTGTACTGAAACAAAAACGTGCTCTGGTTTATCTGGAACGCACACGACCTCAGAACACCTGCTAGTAGACCAGATGTTTACATACAGTGTCATCTCATCGTTTTACCTCTTCTGTTTTAAGTCCATTAGGATTTCCAATTTCTTTGTCGCAACTGCACTAAAATTGTCCCTATCAAAATAAATGATTTAGGAAAGTCCAGATGATGTCATGGCTTGGAAGCATTGGACACTTCAAACTCTACTTTGTGTGGCATCATGGGAAGAAACGAGCAAAGCGCTCAGGTAAACGACTACACCACAACTCCGGTTCATCCAGCTGCCTCTATCTCTTCAAATCTAACGAGCGTCTTCTACAGTGAAACAAGTCCCGCTTTGGGTTGAAGGGCCATGTGAGGAAGAAGCCATTACTCTGAAGGCAACATAAAGATTCCAGTTTGCAAACGCAAGGTAGAACCTTTCATTTTAGAGCCATGTTCTGCAGGATGATTAAAACCGCTGAAAAGAAGCTTGCGAGCCTAATAAGAACACAGTCCCAACTGTGAAGCACGGTGGTGGCAGCATCATGCATCTGTGGTGTTTTACTGTAAGAGGGACTGGTGCAATCGTGAGGAAAGAACAGATGGAAATACTGCAGCAACATCTCAAGACCAGCCAGGATGTTACAGCTTGAACACAAATGAGTCCAAATGGATAACCCTGAACGTTCTGACAAATTATTTACAAGAACGCTCGTGAATAAAGTCAATATGGCCAGAGCTGAGCAGAAGACTTCTAAACTCCTTCAGCTCCATCAGTTCTATCAAGAGGAATGGGACAAAATTTCAACTATTGTGAGAAACTTCAGTTAGGAAACCCAAACCGTTTGACCCGGTTCAGTTTTAAAAATCTAAATGCTACTAAATGCTAAGAACATGCATGTAAACTTATCTGTCGTGCTGACATTTAGCACATGCAGTATGATTTGGTGACTCCTAGGCTGCCCTGAAGCAAATGTGGCTTTAAAGAGACGCTTCAGCTGTTAACTTCTCAGCAAAGAGAAAAAAAGCTGTCGGACATGTTTTTTTCTACATGTTCAAACTCTGAGCTTTATATCTGAATGTTTTCCCTTCATAGTGATGAATGTGTGGACCACGTTACAGTAGTTCAATAAATCAGCTGTAAATCCATTGAATGACATTACTTCGTACCACCACTAGAGGGAGGGATGCTGCTGAGCGAGACATGGCAACACAAAGGTCCAGATGAGTCATTAGTTGAATGGCACAGCTGGAAAAGCAGCAGCTCACAACAAATGTACTTCAATTTGTTTGTTAAATGTGAGAAAAATATTTAAAAGTGCAAGACTGGAGCAGGAATTGCATGACAGCAAGGCTGGCAGCTCATTGCTTCTTACAGGATGTTAAGACATTTATAAATCTTTTAGTTACAGTCAAAAATAAACAGCAATACAGTATTTTGGTTTATTTAGCCTTTCATAAAGAAAGTTTTTTCCCCCCCAAAGTCACACTTTCATCATGTTATTCATACTTTTATAAATGTCATAGTTCCAAACTAAATATTTAGTTTGCAATTTAAGTAGTTTAGAAACTAAATTATTAGTTTACAAACTAAATATTTAACTTGCAAGTTAAATATATAGTTGGTAAACTAAATATTTATGTGTAAATTAAATATTTAATTACCAAGCTAAACATTTATTTTCTAAATTCAACAATTATTGTCAAAGCTAAATATTTAATTTCCAAACAAAACATTTAATTTCTAAATATTTAACTTACAAATTAAATATTTAGGTTCAAGCTAAATATTTAGTTAATGTGCAAATTCCATCCCAAAAAGCAGAAGTGGACTATCAAAATAAATGCCGAACCCATCCGCACCGAATGTTACGTCACATGGGTTTAACTTGCAAGTTAAATATTTAGGTCCGAGCTAACTTTTTAGTTAGCAAATTAAATATTTATTTTGGAAATAAAATGTTTAGTTTGGAAAATAAATATTTAAGTCCAAGCTAAATATTTAGCTTGCAAATTAAATATTTACCACATTTCCCGAACTATAGGTTGCACCGGAATATAGGTCGCTTTGTCCAATTATTGCCAGAAAATTGGAAAAATCCATATACGGGTCGCACCTACGTCATCCACCACTGACGTGACGCGTCACCGCTGAGTCAACCCGGAAATGTGGACTGTGTTTAGCTCTGCGGCAAATGTCTGCCACAGGAGCGCACAGCAATGCTTTTAAGATTACAACTTAAAAACAATTGTTTGTTTGCTAAAAATTATAGCAAATATGTGTCTGAGCTGAAATTTTCCTTAATAAATGAACGTAATTGTGAAATGAGCTGGATTTAAACATTTGTTTCGCTACGTCTGATGAAACAAAACGTGCACGCGCAGTGAACAGCCCTGCATGTACCGGTATTTTAATTTTAGCAGGATAAACACCTAAAAAATATATTTGTTAGCTGACATTATTGTAAGTGTGTCTCAGTTTAATTTTTGTTAATAATAATAATAATAATAATATAATAAACTTTATTTGTATAGCACCTTCCTACAATGCCATGCGTTGACCAAGGTGCTTAGCAGGACAGAAAATATAAAAACCGGTACAATAAATCAGTGAAAATAAAATAAAAGCAACAGCAATAAAAGGAGGCAATGGAAATAAAAATGCTACATACTAAAATACCAAAAGTAATAAAAGTTACACACTGAAAGCTTTTTTGAACAAGTGGGTCTTCAGTCTGGTTTTGAACAGAGTCAGATCAGAGGTGGCACGCAGCTCAAGGGGGAGGCTGTTCCAGGCTTTTGGGCCGGCAACAGAAAAGGACCGGTCTCCCCATTGTTTGTACCTTGAGCGAGGCACCTCCAGCAGGTGTTGACTGGCAGATCGTAAAGCTTTGCCGGGCTGATGGACTTTCAAAAGTTCTGAGATGTAGAGAGGTGCAAGTCCATTCAAAGCTTTGAAAATAAATGATTACAAATCAGCTTATTTTAGAACGTAAATAACACTAAGCGCGCACCCATACAGAGCATTTCCGCTTTTCAGCGCAAGCTGAATTTCATTAAAATTTAACTACAGAAACGCCCAAAAAAAATTTGTTAGATGAATATATATGTGTGTCTCAGTTTAATTTTTGTTAATACATGATTACAAATCAGCTTATTTTTAGAACGTAAATAACACCAAGCGCGCACCCAGAAAACAGACCCACTTTTCAGCGCAAGCTGAATTGCATTAAAATTTAACTACAGAAACGCCTAAAAAATTCAGAAAAAGTGTTCAATACAAAAACAACTGGACTTTATTTGTTACAGAAAACGTTTCACCCTATATCCAAAGGGCTTTTTCAATTCAAAGGAGCAAACTGTGTGACAGTGAAGTTATAAGGGGCGGCCATGGCGTAGTGGTAATGGCAATCGTCCCCCGATCGGAAGGTTGGAGGTTCGAATCCCGGTTCCCCACACCATGTGTAGTTGTGTCCCTGGGCAAGACACTAACCCCGAGTTGCTCCCGGTAGGACTGGATGGCGCCTTGCATTGGCAGTCTGCTGCTACCGGTGTATGAATGTGTGTATGAATGGGTGGATGGTTGGTATTGTAAAGCACTTTGGGGCCCCTCATAGGGGGCTGAAAAGCGCTATATAAATAAGCTCCATTTACCATTTTACTATAAAACAGGCTGACATGTCACGCACCAACCTATGTAAATTGCAAGTGTGGTCTTCGTATCACAGTATCGCTGAAGTTTCTGTTGATTTATTATCATTACATCTTCTACTAATAACACTTAATTAAAAGGCAAGACAACTGCTGACTTTTTCCTCCTGATGTTTGTTGCCTTTACAAAAACAAAAGGGCATCATGTTTTTCAGTATTTGAACCTGGATAGTCTTTTTTTGTTCACAACAACATTGTTATATTTTGTTTGCTTTAATAATACTTTCATAAACCACCACAGACACACAAGTCGCTTTTGTCCAAGGTGTGGAAAAACAACACCCACAAAGAAAGTAATCTTGACTTTTGGTATTTCTATAGATCTGAACTTTGATTAAAATAGTATCTGCTCTGCTGAAGTTACTGAATGATAAGACTTTCAGAGAACCAGAGTGGTCTGGAGGAGCTCTCCTCTATCATTATCACTCTGCTGAAAGCTCTACTCGTGGAAAATGGACAGCATAAAAAAAAATGATGGAGGAGGAGCTTTTTCATTCACTACAAACACAAGAACTTAAAGAAAAATACAAAGATGTTTCAAAATGCATTTACTTTAGACTTATACAGTAGTTGGACAAAATGGGTTTAGAAGCATGTCAGCATTTAAGTTCCCCATTTTGCAATAAAGTGCCTCCCAAGTTGAAATTGAATCCCAGCTTTGAGATCTGTTC
>JBBPBX010098683.1:0-12649 GCA_038048925.1 Garcialebias charrua | reverse complement strand
ATATTTATGGAAATCTACTGCAGGGTCATGAATGTTATGAGTCTTTATGCATGTGTGTTTTGTTACTGTGTTCTGTCATGTACTTTGCAGGATTGCAGACGGCGGTTGGGTGTGTTTGCCTTATGCTCTTTTTGTAGATATTTGTTTTGTAGTCTTACTTTCTGTCTTTCCTTTCTCTCTCTAAAAAAATCATAATGGTGTGAAGAGGATGGCTGTAAGGTGAGAAGGGAGGCCATCTATGAAAAAAAATTAAAAAAAACATTAATATGGTGCTTCTACTTTTACTAGAGTACATTTTTGACTGTTTATTTGTACTTTTACTTAAGTACAGTGTTTGAGTACTTTCTCCACCACTGCCTGTGATGGACTTGCAACCTGTCCAGGGTGTCGTCCACCTCTCGCACTGTGACTGCTGAATATGGGCACCAGTGACCCCCGTGAAACGAAAAGGAAGACGTGGGTAAAGATAATGGATGGATGGTTGTTCTTCCCCTATAAAGATGTGACATAAAAAGAATATTAAATGTTGACGACCACAGAAACAAAAAAAAGAGTGCTGTGATATATTTGCATCTCAATACATCAATGCTTGTCCCATTTCTAGGGATATGTCTCTTCTCCCTGTTTTGAAAAAGTTAATGTATAAAGGATGAGCGTGAGTCAAGAGGCTCACTTGGAAAACGTTCAAGCATTCAGATAGTCTGCCATTAGCGGCTTAATTTGCTCCTCTCTGTCAGCCTGGACTTATTGACGCAGCCTTGGAAAGTTATACCACTGCATCAAGACCAGTCCTCATGGGAGATTTGATGTCACTGACATCCTCTACTGACTTGCAAGGATGGCAACTTGCAGGCAATAACAGCAGAGCAAATAGGTTGCCAAATCCCATTTTAAAACCATGATCTTTGAAGCCTTGCATATTGAAAATGCAAATGTTGCTCTGAGGATTGGGTCCATGAAATGAGCAGCACTGGCTGTTCTCATTCTATGGATAACCTTTTATGATACAAGGGTAAATAAAACCATATGTGGAAACTGGTATTATACTGATGGTTTACGTGTGACCCCTGCCTATGTAATATTAGAGAAGAAGAGCTCAGACTAAATATTGCATTTATTTTTCACTGTTCGTCCTACTATCAACTCTTCAACCATATCAGCTAATAATTCCTTTGACAGCCAGTTTGAATTTGCCTGAGGCTTTTAGACTGGGGCACAAAATCCATCCATTCGATTTCTTTAGATTTTCTTTTTCTTTTCTGGGTCACAGATATCCGGTGCCAATCTCCAGCAGTCATTGCGTAAGAAACTGGGTACAACCTGGACAGGTCACAAGTTCATCACAGGGCTGCATAGACAAATGAGTGAATTTGTACAAAATATGGTAAATATTCTATGATGAATGCCCATCCCGATGCAACTCGGGTTTGACCACTAGCTACTGCAGCTTTTCTGCAGCCACTGACACAATTATTATTATCTTATAACATTATAATTACTATTTTGTTGTTAATGTTTCTTTATTTGTTTTTCACACCACATGTACCACAAGAAATATGCAAAACTTGTGTAACTTGTTTCTGCCACTCTGTCTCACACCAGTTTAATTAATTATTAATATTAAACACCTTAAAGCTCTCCTCTGAACCTCAGAAACTAAACTGCAAGATGAAAGTGATTGATATGATAGAATAGCATTTTTTCACAAAATCACACAATTTTAACATTATATTTTGTACTAAAGGCGACATGGTGGAGTAGTGGTAAAAGCTGTTGCTTTACAGCAAGACGGTTACTGATTCAAGCTCATCCAGGGCCTTTCTGTATGGCATTTCAATTCAGTTCAATTCAATTCAAAAATGCTTTATTAATCCCCCATGCATGCATGGGTTTCCTCCAGGTGTTCAAGTTTCTTTCTACAGACCATCATGCTGTTTTAACTGGTAACTCTAAATTGTCACTATATGTGAAACGTTGTTTGTCTTATTTGTCTCTAGTGGCCCTTTTACATTTTTGACTCGGCACTTCTCAGGTCGATTAGGCATGGGTTTTTCCATTGGATGTTCCCATTCACTTACAGCTTGCTTCTTAAAATGTACAAAATATTTGGCTGAAGTTCCAAGGGATCTGAGTCCAACTGAAGGTTTGGGTCAGCAGACTGCATGTCACTGATTGGCCAGAGAATGACATTAATCATGTGAGCATCTTCCTCACATGACTCAAAACCCACCATTTTTCCCAAATGTAGCATTCATTTATTCAGGCAAAGCTAGGTAAACCAACTTGATTCACAGACTCTGACCAGCAGAGGGAAGTTGGCTTTAACCCAGCCCCAGCATTTTTGGAAATTGAGGCAGAAAATTGTGTGTTTTGTGACTCTTTCACTTATTTGCCTGTTGTTATTAAGTTTCTAGAGAGCAGCGCTTTGAAAACCTGCCCACATTGAGGTGGCACTCAGTTATATAGAAAACTACAGAAACCGTGTAGAACCAAGTTGAGTAAAATTAGGGCATGCTGTCATCTTTGGGTGAGTAATCTGGACAATGAAATAACACCTTTTGTGTCTCTGTAAGGAACTATCCACCTGTGCAGGATGTACCCTGCATCATGCACATTAACCGTGTTAATTCTACGTGAGTGAGGTTAGCCGCAGGATCTTGCGACAAGTCCTCACTCCAGCCTCTCCAGTAACGGGTTTTTTAACTTTTATCCTTGCACACGAGTATTACCCGATATGTCTCAAGATTAGTTAGAATTAAGGCTGAGACGAGGTAAATTCACCCAGACTTGTTCACTGTCTCCGATTTGCAATGTCATATCCTCGTTTCACCCCGCCGATAGCCCGACTTAGCAGAATGGAGTCAGATCGTATCTCACGGAGAAACATGCATTCACGACAGCCTTTACCTCTTTGTAGATAGTTATTGTTATCCGTCTGGTTAGTTTTAGAACCTAGGAAAATAAGGTTCCAGGATATTGTTTTACTCTTTTTGGCTAACACAACCATTTAAAACCTCCAATAATCTTGTTGTTATCTTGAACCAAGTTTTCCATCATTTAATATCAAGGTGAGTCAAAGGAAAATCCAAATTTGTACGTTTTTATGTTTCTTTATTATTTAGTTGCAGGGGTAACAGCATAAGCACTACTTACTACAGAAAAGATTTAATCAGGTTACATGATTTGCATTTAAGAGAGTTAAGTGATTCACAGCTCACCAAAGATGTCCTCCACACGCTGGGTCTTAATGTGTTTTTAGCTTTAATTAAATTGAGTTGCAATCCAATCAATAATTTGTATAATCTTCAAAAATGTTGGTTTATTCTACAATAATCTGATTCCGATCAAATATGTTTAATCCACCCAGGTAATCTTGGTGTGTTCCAACTTGTGTTTTTATCTCCACCAGGAAAACTTGTTTTAATCCTATCAGGAAATCTTGTCACCTCCAGGTGAAGCTGTTGTACTCCACTCAGAAGTCTGCACTCCAGCAGACTGGACAAATCTTTGTTTAATCCCACATAGGAAAAGCTTGTGTTTCCAATTCTTCAGGAAAAACTTGTTTTGTAATCATCCACTTTAGGAAAAACTTGTTTTAATCCTGCTATAATCCCGTCAGGAAAGCCCGCACTTCCAGCAGACTGAATAAATCTTCGTTGTAATTCCACAGAAAAACTCCAGGTAATTCTGTCGTGTTAAAAATCCCAGTTGTAATCCATCAAACTGTTCAGGGCTAAAAAATCTGGTAATCCTCCCAGGCAAAATCAATTATTCCTCAAAAGTGTTATCCATTCAAGGATATTGTAATCCATTCAGTTGTTCTGCGATGCTGATGAACAAGGTTTTCAAAGCAGGCTGTGACCGGAAAGAACATCCTGTTCTCTCAGACTTTAAACAATCAGTCCTCCATGGCCAGGTCTCCGGGCTGATGTCTTCCTTCACATCAAGGGTTCAGAAAAATAGTATTTTCCTTTAAATGATGTTTAATCCATCATTTTATTCTGTGGTACTGACGAGAGACCTTCCGAAGCAGGCCGGAGACTAAAAATAGAACATTGTGTTCTTTTAGACTGTAAACTACTTTACGCTTGACCTTCGATGTACAAAACTTCCTCCAAACTCCCTTCAAGCTTCTGTGGTACTGATGAACAGGCCTTCCTTAGCCGGCCGGAGCCTAAAATTGGAACATAGTGTACTTACAGAAACAACTCGCCTGCTGCACTCCTGACTCTCTGCTTTAATTCATCAAAGCTTGTAGTTTTTTCAACAAAATTCTTGGTTCTGTCCAGTTGATGAGGTATTTTCAGCAGGATGGAGATAAAGAGCACACCGTGTTTTCTCAGTTCTCAGTCCAAGGCCAGTCAGCCTTCAGTGGGCAGATCCTGCTCCGGGGTCGGTCTCGGATGACCCAAAACAGTAACTTAACTAATAGTTGAATTAAATCAAAAAGAACTTGTTTGTTCCACAAATTTGTTAAATCCATCCAGAAAAATGGTAATCCAGAAATAGACAATCTTAATCCATTAGAAAATGTGGTAATTCCTGGAAAAATTAGTCAAACATCCATTACGAGAGGCCTTTAACAGCGGTTTAGAAGACGAACAGGGACACTGTGTTCTTCTTATCTTCCCAATTTTCCCAAACATTCAGCTTGCTGCAGTCTGATCTCTTGACGCACAAAACTTCTCTTTAAACTCCTTTTAATCTGTTATGAACAGAAAGGAAAATATCCCTAATTCATTCAGAAGGGAAAAAAATTGGTTTAATCCATTAATTGAGGTTTATTCCACAGAATTGTTATAAAACAAAAAAATCTTGAAAAAAATAAAAATAATTATATCCAGGAAAAATCAGTTACTCCGATAAAAATGTAAAAACATCCATTCACAGCTCCGTTGAGCTTTCAAAGGCCCTTTTGCAGCAGCAGGGAGGACAAAAAGAACTCCGCGTTCTCCTTAGCTCAAACAAGCTGATAAACCCGTCCGCTTTCAGCGAGAAGATCTCCGCTTTGTTGGTTTCAACCGATTATTTAATCTTCTTGTATAAAAGGAGGCTTTTTTACTGTTATTAATAATTTACTCTTAATATAAATTTAGTTGTGGATTAAACTGGGAATATAACCTACCTTTTTTTGTCAGAAAGTGCCACAAGGGATTTCCAAAAGAATAGGAAAATTATTCCATCTCTGAAGCCAGTCCAAATTGTGAAGAGTTTGGAAATATCCGGGCTGAGAGGCAAAAAAGCATTCCTTGTTGCGCAAAAAGAAAAACCCTTTTTCAGATAATCCAATCTTCTTTTCAGCTTCAGAGAGTTCAGTAATCCACAAGAATTCTTCAGAGGTCCAAAAACTCAGCAAAATTTCTTCTCTTCCACAGCTTTTTTATACTCTAACAGAGGGACTTCAGCCCCCACTTGCAGACGCTATGTCATTTTGTTATTTTTTCATTGGTTATTAATGAGGTAACTTTTTACACCTCCTCCCAGCCCTCATCAAACGATGACATAATATTTTTCTCCTTCGCTCTCACCCTCCCTTCACACGAGAGTCTGGTCAGACAGGTTTAAACTTTCACCCAGATCCTCAACTTTTACCTACATTTACCCAAACTGTGGAAAAAACACTCTTTTAAGGTGCTATGTAATATTTAAAACCATTTTTCAATACCCAGCAGTGGAGAACCTCTTTGGTTTACCGTGAATCATAAAAGAAAACATAAAATAACATACATTTTACTTCTCAATACATAATTCTGCACATTCAGTCAATCACTTAACATCCAGAAAACATTTTGCTTCAATAAAATTCTGTTTCACAAAAGTTCACATTCCCATCTGAAGCTTTTCACTTTTCTTTTGAACCAAGGCCTGACTTTCTCCTGTGTCTCAGCTGTGTTTAAGATAAGAGACCGTGCTCCTCACACTAAAATGTATGTGTGTGGGAGTGGGTGCGTGTGCTCGTGTACGCGTGTGTGTGTGTGTGTGCGTTAGAGCCTCTGTGTCTGGCTGCTGTAGCATGGTTCGAAAAGTGCTCATTCAAAGATTACATTTTATTTTAATTATCTTTGTTTTAAATGCTTTAAAAACTCTTTTCATTTTTAACAGGCCTTGAATCACAGAGCTCTGTTTTAAGCGGCCTTCAGCTCATCTAACCAAGTGTTCTTTTTATTTATTTTGGGGAGTTCTGTATGACAACACAGCAAAACCGACAGCGGAAAGGTCTCCCTCTGCAACCTTCTGGCGTTCTTACTTGACCTAATTCTGTTCAGGCCTCCTCCTGGGCCTGAGTGAGCATGCATATATGACCTTTGCTGTGCGTGTGTTAATGTGAGGCCTGACTCAATCTTATATTTCTTATAGCACAGGGTTAACTGAACACACAACAACTCAAAGACAGTTTACTAAAATACAACCAAAGCCTAAAAATAAAAAACATATGAGTTTAAAATGCCATATAAATTAAACTAATCTAGGGTCAAACACCAAGGGATAAAAAGTGTACCACACCCTGCTCTCAGCCCTGTGCCAAAGGCAACTTACCATGTGTGTGTATATGTGTTGTAAAGATTTTTGTAGCAGTATAAGTCTGTTTTCAACCTAAAAGTCCTACATATTTTGACACCCACTCCTTGAAAACAGGCGGTACTGCTCCAACAAGTCCTCTAACACTCATCGTGATCTTCTCGTCATCTGTGTCCATGCCATCTGGGACCCCGAGATGTCGTCGTCAGGTCACGCGGGATCCTTGGTGCCTCTGGACCCTGGATTGCTGTTCGCTTCTTCTCAACCTCCATCATGGTGTAGTCATCCTGGTTGGTTCCACGTGTGCCGCCCGGCTGAGGTGAGGTCGTCCTCCTCAGGTCATCTCCTCAGGTCATCTCCTCAGGTCATCTCCTCAGGTCATCTCCGGAGATCCTGTAGTGGTCAATGATTCTTCGTTCTCCCTTGTTGATCGAGCATCAGGATCAGCATTCTCCCTGGCCTCAGGCATCAGTGTTTCAGCATTCTCCCTGGCTTCAGATATCCTTCAGGTGAGTAGGCAGCATTGCCATCCACACCTACTGAAGCGGTGGTGTTGGCCTTGGGTCTTCAAGAATCAAGTCAGACTCTGAGTCAATGGGATCAGCAACTGCTGAACTGACTGGGATAGCGCTGTCAGGTTCTTCCGGCTTAGCTGGGCCGGTTGTATCAGGACATTGTAAATAAGTAAATAAGTGAAATAAGTAAAGAAGTAAAGAAGTAAACTAAATTCTATATACTAGCAAGAGCCGGGGGGGGGTTAAGCGGTGTTGGCTAAAATTATCAATTTCTTTCTGCTTTCGGAATCAAACCTCCTGGGTCGTACTTTGGGACTTTGCTCAGTAGCGTTGATTCTGGCACCGTCTTGTGTTTTACGGTGTGGACAGTCTTGACTTTTGGTTAGGTTTTGATGTTCTCCAGTCCGGTTTCTTCTGATGAAAGGAGGGACTTTGTCACAGTCCAGATGAATATTACCCCAAAATTCCCAACGAGGGAGTATGGCTTGGCAGCTGTCATCCTTCAGTGGGGCAGGATAAATCACTTCAGCCTCCCAATATCCTTGGTGGCATAATCCCATTAGTGGTCTACAGCCCCAATCACAGTGCCATTCAGGGGTTTCTTTGTCCAGATGAATCCAGTTACATCTCGTTGTCCTTTTTATGTTGTGATGCAGGAGCATTATCCAGGTCACAATTCCTTCAGGCAAAATCAGTAGATTGATTACCTTGAAGTGGGGTTTGTCAGGCCCCGTTAGGTTCTCAGCCTCTACTGCTGACACCCATTCAGGGGTGTTTCTCAGCTGGTACATCCAAGCTGGATAGCCTGCTAGTCTTACTCTTTCCCAGGTCTTGGTAAGATTTTCAACAGTTTCATTTCTGTCCCATGGTACGAAGATGTCTCTTTGCGTGGTTTCCCAGCAGGTCATGTTTGCATATTTGGATCTCCCATGGGAGACTTTTACATGCGTTAGGCTCCATGGTCTGATTCCGGCTTGATACAAAATAACCAACAACATAACTAAGCCTATTAACACTACGAATCCCCGCAGCAGGGTTCGTAGACAAGTTGCTTTATCCATTCTCATAATCCTTAAACAGTCCTTAGGTCGGTCAGGGGTCGCCATATCTTCATAGATGTATGGTACATCTTCATAGATGTGTGGATCTGCATCGCTGTTTGAATCATCTCGACTTAGTCTAGGTGAGCCATTGTTGAGAGAGTTTCTATTCAGACTTCGTTTCTTTCAGCTCTGGGCTCCCTCTTTGAGCGCCTGTGAGTTATGGTCACTTGATCTTTGAGGAGTTCCAGATATAGTGGAGAGGGGTGTGGCCATCCAGGTTGCAACCTTTACCACACCTACTTCCACTGAATCACCAGCCATTCGGTAGGTTCAGGCTGGGGTCCTTCCAGGGGCCATTTCTGTTGGGGTTTTGGTCCCCTTCTCAATTTGATACTTATTCCTTTTATCGTCAGGTAGACTACATTAAATATCCATGGTGAGGTTGGAGGACAAAGCTTAGGGTGATATTCTTCTTGAGGTTCATCCAAATGAGACTTTCTGGTATTATTAGTGTTTGTGTAGAAATAGTTCTTGGTGTAGTTTTCCCATATAGAGATGTCAATTTTGGGTTTGTCGAACCATACAATGCCTTTTGCTATCTTTAGGGCTAGTATTTTCGGGCCCAATGTGGTCGCATTTGACTCACACTGGGACTTGGCCCTCTTTTCCTTTCACACGTCCTTTGTACAGTTCCACGCAGAGAGGAGATGGGTGTGGCAATTCTGGTCTCAACCCTCTCCACACCCACTTCCATTGGTAGACCCCCCAACATGTAGGTTCAAGCTGGGGGCCTTGCAGCCCACAAAAAGGTTCGTCAGATGGGTCCTCACCTCTTCGACGCTGTTCCTCCGCCTCCCACAGTCTCTGTCTGAACATTTCCCTGGATTTTCTTCCATATTGCACATAGTGTTCACCCCATTCTTCCAACGCTGTTACCGTACTGACAAGAGGGTGTCCTCTGTACGATACAGTCGTCCTGTAAGCCATCCGTACTGGGTATTCTTCCCAATCGTTGATGGATGTGCAGACTCGATCACACAGCATTCTTAGGGGCAGCTCAGTGTTTTCAACCACTATTTTGTTTGGGTTAGTTTCTCGGTTGTAGATGCTTATTTTCATGGCTCGGCTTGTTGTCCAAACCTCCAACTCCCCTATGGAGATCTCGCAGAAATGTGTTTGATGTGGCTCTCTGTAATTATGGCCCCATCTGATTTTGAATTGCATTCCGAGTACTATTAAATAGACAACATTGAAGA
Source organism: Garcialebias charrua (assembly GCA_038048925.1). Classification (NCBI taxonomy): domain Eukaryota; kingdom Metazoa; phylum Chordata; class Actinopteri; order Cyprinodontiformes; family Rivulidae; genus Garcialebias; species Garcialebias charrua. The sequence continues at coordinate 3,316 of JBBPBX010098683.1, read as the reverse complement.
TCCATGGTGTCCCCATTGGGCTGGGGTTGTATGGCCTTCTCCATGAGTCTTTTGTTACTGCGTAGTCAGTGACACCTCTAAGAGACCCTTTAGTTAGGTCTTTGTTCCTGTAGAACATTATACATGAGCAGTAGTAATTTTTGGTTCTGTTAAACTTTAGGGTGTAATCTTTTCTGGGACGGTCTAACTTTACTAGTTCTTTCCGTACAATTAGAGCTGGTTGATACGGTCCTGTCCTGGATCGTTGAATCAGCAAATTCCACACATAAGTGGGTGCCTCGTCCTCTGAGTCTGAGTCATTGTAAAGCGGGTCTCTGTCCCAGGACCAGCATGTTTCGATGATTTTTGCAGATTTTATATTATCTCTCCCTTTCCAGATATAATTTGGACACCTCACGATTTGATTTAATAATTCTCTACCTTTCTTTCTGCGATGATGAGATCCTTTGATGATTCTAGCGCCCCGTCGTTCAGTTTTTAGTTGTTCATTTCCTTGTTCATGTGCTTCCATTCCCTCAGAAATGTCTTGCTGGCCCAAGCGTTCAGTACACTTCGCTTTTTCTCTGTTTAACTGGGTTGGGACTTTTCTGTGTTCTTTATTGTCTTTGATCAGCTGTATTGTAGCTCCCACCGAATACACTCCCTTGTGTGGAGCCACGATCATCTGTACTGAGACTTTAATCCACTGGGTGGAGTCAGGTCTTATGGGCGTGTCTACCCTTTGTGCCTCGTTTGACAATTTACACAGTACTTTACCATAGTCCCCTCCCATTCACAGGTACAATCTTCTGGGCCTCTCTCACTCAATTTCCATAGTGTGAGGATCATTACTCTTAGTAAAACTGTGGTCCTACTTTTCACACAAATAAAAGCATCCATTACTTTTACGGGTTTTAGTTGCAACTCCCGTACATCTTCTTTCTTTTCACCTCAGCTCTGAGGGGCTTATTTTTTCATCTCTTTTTGTTTCTTCGCCTCAGGTTTGAGGGGCTCACAGTTTCATTATTTTCTCTTCGCCTCAGGTTTGAGGGGCTTATCTTTTCCTGGTCCCTCCCACCAAATGGGAAGGCCAGTAGGTTCCATGTTGACTTCACAGCTGTTTTGCAGCTTTAATCAACTTGATCATTTCGCATTCTGCTGACAGGCATCTTCTCTTGGCGTACTCCAAGATCTTCAGAGCCCTACCTGCCCAAAGCTCTGAGGTTGTTGTCTTAAGATAACTCCCCCGCATATAGTGGCCATTCTACGATAGGGGAGCATGGTACTTGGTTCATTGGCCATAATCCGGTTTCTGGTTTGAATTAGCTAGGAATTGGCTTCAGTTGCTCTATTTCTCGGATTCCCTGTTTTTGTTAACACAACCGTGTTATTGTCTAATATTCTCTTCACTTTGTCTGTGGCGTTGTATTTTGGACCCACAGACTTGTTCCAGCATGCTGACGACACTGTTGTCATTAGCTTTTCTTGCCGGTTTAACTACCACATACCCTGACCTGGAGTCCACTAGCACTAGAAGATATTTCTCTCCCTTCTTGCTAGTGACTCCCATGGGTCCAGCAACATCCATGCACACTGAGCCCCAAGGTATGATACTCTTGATAGTTTGTCCATCCACTCGGTGCCCGCAACGTCCTGCGTCATATTGACCACATACCACACAGTCCTGCAGTACCTTGCGAATTTGCTTCATGGGAATCCAGAGCTCCTGACTCTCCAACTCCTTACGTGTAGGTTGTACGCCCGTATGACCTAGCCCTTCATGCACGCCACGCACAACCTCTAACACGTACTCCTGTGGGACCCTCGGCCCGCCGGGGTTTGTTCCCACTCTCGATCCCGACAAAAACGATCTTTCTCTGTTGCACATTTTTTGAATCTAGCCACAGAGGCTGACTTAATGATTTGCTTCAACTTCTCTTTCCCAGCCGGGGAGAAGTCGCTTTCATTCACTCGTTGTTCTGTTACTTCGGGGATATTTTCACAGGTATTTGTACAGTCCTGTTTGCCAATTGAACTGTAAGGTGTTATATTGTTTTTAGGTTTCTGCGGGTCATAGACACCTCTGCCCCAAAGACTATTAGGTAAGGTTTTCCATCCACTTTGGCATAGATTTCAACCCCGTCCTAATAAGCGTTATCTAGGGTGACCCGCAACCTTTCGGCCATTATTTAGCTGGTCCCCCATCCCTTCTCAGTCGGAATTCATGAAGGGCCTTTCTTTCATCAGGGGTCATTTTAGCATATTCTTTTGAGGGCACATAGTCGCCCCATCTTCGAGGTGTTGTGTTAGCTGCTTCGGCTTGAAATCCCCTTTGTTGTTGGTTTTGTTGTTGAGCCCTAGGGGCTGCTTTTGGCCGTGTTGGATTTTGTTTCATCCCGTTTTTTCTCTTTTCATCCCAACATTGTTTGTCTAGGTCACAAGACTTTACTGCTTGATCGATCTTGAGGACCAAGGTCTCACCAGGCATCCCAATGAAGGTCACTTCTCTCTTACTTCCCTTTACTACCACTCTCAGAGCCCCAACATCGTTTTCTCGAGGAATTGTTCGTCCGAGTCGATTCCAGACTGATGTGGGGTGTTGTCCTTGATCCATGCCTTCTTTTGCCTGTTGGATTTGAGAATCCTCCGTCGTGGTAGTAGATAACAGCTCAGGTTTTGTTTCAGTTGGATCGTTCATTTTGGACTGGTCCACCAGTCCTATTGGTGCCACACCCGTGGCACCAATTTCGTTTTTGCCGTCTCGAGTTGTCTGTTTTCAAAGCCTCCAGACTTTATGTCCCGGTACCTTGGGATGAAAACAGACCTTCTGCTTAACTTACCCTTTGAACCATGGTCAGTAGTCCTTAGTAAGCTCCACTTACCCCACCACTGCCTAGTAGTATAGGGTACTCAGCTGGTAGCTAGTCCTGCCGCGCTACAACTCCTCCACCCTAGGAGAGTTGTGGTTTGGCGCTCGGTCAGTCCACTGATGCACGCCTCGTTATCTTGAGTTCGCTCGGTCAGTCCACTGATGCACGCCTTGTTATCTTGAGTTCTTTATGCTTTAAGCACGTTGGGCGCCATGTTAATTCTACGTGAGTGAGGTTAGCCGCAGGATCTTGCGACAAGTCCTCACTCCAGCCTCTCCAGTAACGGGTTTTTTAACTTTTATCCTTGCACACGAGTATTACCCGATATGTCTCAAGATTAGTTAGAATTAAGGCTGAGACGAGGTAAATTCACCCAGACTTGTTCACTGTCTCCGATTTGCAATGTCATATCCTCGTTTCACCCCGCCGATAGCCCGACTTAGCAGAATGGAGTCAGATCGTATCTC
>JBBPBX010098682.1:0-12649 GCA_038048925.1 Garcialebias charrua | reverse complement strand
TGTCACTAGCCTCGCGAGAACTGCCACCTGCAGTAAGCCTCGGTGGCAGTTCTCGCGATGTTGGGGCTGGCGCGGTCGAGAACAAACCCGGAAAAACACAGAGATGAATGTAACGAGAGAGGACGCGTCCCTGCCAAAAAAGTTAAGACTTCGTGTAAATATGTTGAAAAATGGGACAGCGAATTTACTTTCCTAAAGTTTATTACGCGTTTTTTAAGATTTGTAACCGCGACTTTAGTGTCTCTCTCTCATGGGGGAAGGAACGATGTCCGTCAGCATGAAAAATCCGTCAAGCACAAAGGTAAGCCTGTCAGATTGTGATAACATAACTGGTTTGAAAGAGGCTGATAGGTAGTTATTTTAGATTTCTTGTAAACCTGTCTGTTCTGTTTTATTTTTTTAAAACAGAAGTTTTACATTTTGATATTGTCATACCTTTTGAATGGCACATTTACATATGCATTGTGCTTGTTATGTAGCACTGCTGTTTTACTTTTTCATCAAAAATGAGTGTCAAAAAGATCTCTAATATCATTATTGAAAGATAAAAATTAATACAGGTTAAATCTCAGGTATTAGAGTAATCCAAAAGTAATGTAACTAAGTTACTTTCAGAACTGAGTAACTAAGTAGTGTAATATGTTACTTTTTTTAAAAGTAACTAGTAATGTGTAACTAATTACTTATTTTGGGTAACTACCCCAACACTGGTCATTTCTGCAAATGAAAAGGTGTCAAAGTTCAGCTAAAATGTCAAACTGACTCATACAGAAATTGTTTTTGTCGAGTTTCAGCTAAAACTCTCATCTAGCGTCTGAAAGTCTCTCACTCAGATACTTTTCCTAAACAATTTCCTTCTCTGCGCTGAATTTCACCTTGAATAGTGATAACAAGTGGACCAATGAAAAAGAGACAAGCCTCACTCCTCTCTTTGATCCTTTTTTAAGTTCTAAGCTGTTGCTGGAACGGCAGAGTTTCTGGGAACTTCAAAGAGATGTGAACCTTTCCCAAAGAGCTGAATGAATGCCTGTCACCCGCCAAGGACAGTCATTCGGCTAAGGACTAAATAACAGGCTGTTATGAGTCCACTTCGAACGAGCGCAAGCTCAAAACTTTGTTTATTCCTTCCTGGAATAAGTTTATCTTGAAGTCAGAGGCCAGGAGCTGACATATTCTCTGATGACCAAGCGGAAACCAGGAGACGTTGAAACGTAAACTAGAACCAGTTTTGGACGTGCTGGGACTAAAGGACTCTGCGCATCTGAAGGCTGGTGTCATTTCTTTATCAGACTCGTCGAAAGGTAAAGAGCTGTTTACAAACGTACCTGGATTTTAGCAGAAGTCGGATGGAAGTGTCACTTTTGGTATCATGCTCAAGATAATTTCCTTTAAACCATCTCCCATCTTCCTCCTATCTTTTTCCCTCAATTCTAAGCTGGAAACTATTTTAAGCTAAAGAGCCCACAGACTAAATATGTTCAACATCCAGTATTGAAGTCTGTTGTGTTAAATTTAAGTGTGCTGACGTATTAAATTGAAAGAAAGTGAAATCATGTCAATCAAGTGTAATGGTGTTAATTTAGTTGATTTATTTTAAATAAATGGTAGTGTCGCCTGGCATACCAACTAAGTTAACGTCTTTGTCACTTAATGGCCTTGTTTATTTATCCATCATAAAGATCACAGAAATATTGGGTAAACTGAAAAAGAAAAGAATCCGTGAAATTACTATTCAATCTGAATAAGTAAATTAATTAAGGATAAAGAGGTCAGCTTAATACTGACCCCTGTTAAAATCCTTTAGTTACATCTGGGTGGCACTATATGTGTTTAAAGACACAATATAGGGTCTCCCTCATGTTTCCTTCGTCTGTTAAAATCTGTTAAAATCATCATCATGTTAAAATCCTTTAGTTACATGAGGGAGACCCTATATTGTGTCTTTAAACACATATAGTGCCACCCAGATGTAACTAAAGGATTTTTAACAGGGGTCAGTATTAAGCTGACCTCTTTATCCTTAATTAATTTACTTATTCAGATTGAATAGTAATTTCACGGATTCTTTTCTTTTTCAGTTTACCCAATATTTCTGTGATCTTTATGATGGATAAATAAACAAGGCCATTAAGTGACAAAGACGTTAACTTAGTTGGTATGCCAGGCGACACTACCATTTATTTAAAATAAATCAACTAAATTAACACCATTACACTTGATTGACATGATTTCACTTTCTTTCAATTTAATACGTCAGCACACTTAAATTTAACACAACAGACTTCAATACTGGATGTTGAACATATTTAGTCTGTGGGCTCTTTAGCTTAAAATAGTTTCCAGCTTAGAATTGAGGGAAAAAGATAGGAGGAAGATGGGAGATGGTTTAAAGGAAATTATCTTGAGCATGATACCAAAAGTGACACTTCCATCCGACTTCTGCTAAAATCCAGGTACGTTTGTAAACAGCTCTTTACCTTTCGACGAGTCTGATAAAGAAATGACACCAGCCTTCAGATGCGCAGAGTCCTTTAGTCCCAGCACGTCCAAAACTGGTTCTAGTTTACGTTTCAACGTCTCCTGGTTTCCGCTTGGTCATCAGAGAATATGTCAGCTCCTGGCCTCTGACTTCAAGATAAACTTATTCCAGGAAGGAATAAACAAAGTTTTGAGCTTGCGCTCGTTCGAAGTGGACTCATAACAGCCTGTTATTTAGTCCTTAGCCGAATGACTGTCCTTGGCGGGTGACAGGCATTCATTCAGCTCTTTGGGAAAGGTTCACATCTCTTTGAAGTTCCCAGAAACTCTGCCGTTCCAGCAACAGCTTAGAACTTAAAAAAGGATCAAAGAGAGGAGTGAGGCTTGTCTCTTTTTCATTGGTCCACTTGTTATCACTATTCAAGGTGAAATTCAGCGCAGAGAAGGAAATTGTTTAGGAAAAGTATCTGAGTGAGAGACTTTCAGACGCTAGATGAGAGTTTTAGCTGAAACTCGACAAAAACAATTTCTGTATGAGTCAGTTTGACATTTTAGCTGAACTTTGACACCTTTTCATTTGCAGAAATGACACATTGATGTTTCACATTTAAAGAATAACAGCATATAACATATATCATGAAAATGACAAAAGTTATTCTTTTGATTACATTAGAATAAAATCAAAGATAGAAATAGTCTCTTTTGATGACTATATTCTCAGATTACAACTAATGGAATGATTTTGTGGTAAATGTCTTGCTTTACTGAGAGGTCAGTAAAGGTCATCACTGGACAGTTCAAAAACCTTAGTTTGACCCTGGGTAGGTCCACTACACATTCGACATAAGTTTGGGGCTGTTTTTCATCCTTCATCACAGGGTTTGGTTGAACGTGCTAACCGTACTCTTAAAGAGGGGTTGGCAAAGGTTTGTGCAGACACAAAATTGAAATGGCCTGATGCCCTACCTATAGTGCTGTTCAACTTAAGGTCAACTCCAAATACTACCCTGAATGTCAGCCCTCATGAGATACTTACAGGAAGGAAGATGCCATGTCCTTTCACCCATCCGTTGCCGTCAGAAAGTACTATGTTACAATTACAACATTATGACATATCAGAGTACTTGAAGAGGCTTAATAATACTGTAATGAGTATTTCTCAACAGATTCAATTGATCCAGACTGCAGAGGGAGAACAACACTGTGCCCACGTGGATACAGGTGACTGGATTCTCAGAAAGGTAGCCCGTTTTAACTGGTCTCAGCCTAAATGGGACGGCCCTTATAAGGTGGCTGCTGTCACTTCTCACTGTGTTAAAATTTGGTTAACTGAAGAAAAGCTCAGTAACTGGATTCATAAGACACACTGTGTTAAAAGCTCTGACCCTTCTCGCACTCTACAGCAGATACGAAAGGACTTGGCTGAGCTGAGCACATCTGAAGAGCTGAGTGCATCTGGAGACCTGAGTGCATCTAAGGAACTGTGTGAACCATCTGTACAGAGTGACACTGCATCTCCACCAGTTCCAAGACCCCGATACAACTTGAGGAGAAAATCAGAACAGACTTAAAATAACATTACATAAAAAGGGGACATTGTTTGTTGTACATAATTGTTACAGGAAGAATGAATTTCCTAGCGGTGAGGTTAATTGTGGTAACCACTCTGGGAATTATCTTGATTACAGGGCTCACTCTGTGGGTTGCATCGACAGCTAAGACAGGCTCCCCTGAAGTTGTTCACGACAATGTCAACAGATCTTGTGATGAGGACCCTAACTTCTTGCTCAGCAGAGGGGAAGATGGAACAGAGGTTGCAGATGTTCAGATTCAGGTACACCCAGACTCTGACATTAGCAGATCAAAGAGATCCATGATAGTTAATTTCCTACAGTTTAACTTCACAGTTGGGGTGACTGCATCTGTTAAATTTGACCTTTGCTCTGTGATGTACTGTGGTGCGAGGCAGGAGTCATTTATTTGGGCAGTGAAGTATATTTGTGTGACTTATGGGCATGACATGAATTGCGGGGACTGGAATAATGTGTTGTGTAATTCAGGGCCTGCTGATTGGGGTTACAGACCAGAAAAAGCGAGAAGAGGGAAGTATCCGTTACAGGAACGCTTGTCAATCATACAAGATCATACTAAAAGCACCAGGTGTCTAGCACAAAATACATGTAATTCTTTGATTTTGACTTTAAAGAATCCTCAGAGGCAGGATAGTGACACTTATATACTGGGAGTTCATGTTTCTGGCAAAGATCCAACGAGTCCGTTCAGGATAAATGTGGTTCAGAGGGAGGAAAGTCAGATTGAATCAGATCAAGAGGTGTCTTATATGACAGATGTGACATATGAAGAAAAGTTGGCTTTGGAGACAGGTTTCACACAGCAAAATTACTGGATAGAGTATGTTGAAAATGCAGCAGAACAAGTGAAGTATAAGGATTGCGTTGTTTGTGCGAAGGCCAGGCCAGCGTTATTAATGATGACATCACCTCTTTCAAATGATTCATGTTTTCACTGCATGTTGGAACTACATATGAAGGAAAATCCCTCTGATAGTTGCAAAGGTTTGGAGAAATATTTTCCCATGGCCCCAAGAGATGCAATCCCACCTGTTTTCACTCCAGTGAGAAACTCTTACACTTGTCTGGTTAGGAAAATTCAGGGAGGTATATCTGTAGGTGATATTGATTCAAGTTGGTGTAAGTTGAATGTGGATGTTTCAGCTTGGACAAACATGACGAGATTATCTGTAGCACGTGCAGATGTTTACTGGTTTTGTGGTGGTAGAACTTTGAGAAGTACGTTGTCTTCAAGATGGTCAGGAATCTGTACACTCGTTTCTTTAATTTCTCCAATTAAGATGGTGAATTTAACAGGACAGGATTTGGAAACTTTCAGGAGTAGTACACATGTTATTGGTGAGTTTGAGAGGAGAAAACGTGACTTTGATCTGTATGTAGATTCTCCAGCATATATTAACGCTATCGGAGTCCCGCAAGGAGTCCCGGATGAATACAAATTAGTTGATCCTATTGCAGCTGGTTTTGAGTCTATGATTCCAACTATTACTGTAAATAAAAACGTAGCCAGGATTAATTACATTCATTTTAATGTTCAGAGGCTGAATAATTTGACAAGAGATGCACTTGAGGGTGCACATCAGCAGCTAGCAGCAACATCACTGATGGCATATCAAACGAGATTAGCTGTGGACTTTTTTTTGGCTGAGAGAGGTAGTGTCTGTTCCATGTTTGGACAAGAATGTTGTACTTTCATCCCAAATAACACAAGTCCAGATGGTTCATTTACAAGGGCTCTGGATGGCTTGAAATCAATGTCTGAGGAGCTAGCTGAAAGCTCAGGAGTTCAGAACCCTCTAAGTGAGTGGTTCATCTCTACTTTTGGAAGATGGAGAGCTGTTGTCGTCACAGCTGTGATTACAATATTCGCAGTTGTGGTTATGTTAATTTGTTGTGGATGCTGCTGCGTTCCTTGTGTGAGGCATTTTTGCTTAAAGTGCATCAGTAGGGCAGTGGATGATAGGTTTCCTAAGCTGCCTTCCTATCAGATGGCTGTACAGGCAGGAGAGGGCTTCCCCCTTACAGGTGTCTATGAGGAAGAAGATGAAGACGATGAAGATGAGATAGCCTGACTTGGCTAAAGCATAGTTCATATTCTTTGCTAAGGTTAATACATAACAGAAATATAGATTCCACACACTTGAGGCGTGATATTTGATAGGAGGGACAGTCCGCTTCATTTTATTGTTTTGTTTTTATTTTTATTTGTTTTATGGTTTCGTTTTTACATTTATTTTTGTTTTTTGTTTGTTTTTGTTTATTCTTTATTGCTTTTCCTGTTTGTTTTGTTTATTTCTTATTACATTTATTTGTTGTTTTGTTTATTTTATTTTTATTCTTTGTTTTTGGTTGATTTCTTTGCTTTTTGTTACATTTATTTCTTTAGCTTTGTTAGTTTTGTATTGCGTTTCCAGCATATAAGCTCTGACAGTTACCGTATATTTTCGTACGTAATTTTTGTTACCAATTAGTAGTGATGCTTATTTTTATATAAGGGGTTTTTATACTCTGGGTGGGTAACTTGTAACTTGGATGTAGGATTACTGCGGGTTGGGAATGTTAGAGATTTCCATTGTGTATCCAGTTCTTAATTGCATACGCACATAGTACATATAGGGTTTGTTGACATGATGTTTGTCATGTCAAAAGGGGAATTGAAATATATGTATATCAGTATTACACCTGAATCACACATATTATGTGTTATGATTTATGTTCACTTAATTCCACCATATAATGTGAAAATATATTCAAGATGGAACCTTTATTTACGGGTTTTATTTTCAATAGGGAAGAGTTTTTCAGTTACACGCCTGCACCATACAACAGACATAACACTGGATGATTGACATACAGAGCTGGTAGCTTGTTGGCTGAGAGGTGGATCACGTACAGAGTAGGGAAGTCCTAGGGCGGTTCCAAGGTGGTTCGGTTCCAGGATTGGTCCCACGAGGCGATGACGACATCCGGGTTTTTTAAACCGTGATCCGCCTTCGAAGATGTGTGTGTGTTTGGACTGTGCTTTGAGTGAGGTCTGTTAAATTGCTGTAAGGTTTATTCTTATTATGTACAATAAACCTGCATAAACTTGCACATTCGTTTCAGAGCCTTCCTTCAACTTTTGAAACCGTAACAATTGTCATTTGAAATGGGCAGCACGGTGGCACAACTGGTAGAGCTGCTGCCTCTCAGCGAGAAGGTTGCCGGTTCAAATCCCGGTCCGGGGCCTTTCTGGGTGGAGTTTGCATGTTCTCCCCGTGCATGCGTGGGTTTCCTCCGGGTACTCCGGTTTCCTCCCACAGACCAAAAACATGCTTGTTAGGCTGATTGGTGACTCTAAATTGACCCTAGGTGTGAGTGTGAGAATGGATGGTTGTTTGGTGTGAGTGAGACAGGTCCCTCTTGTAAATGAGTCCCCGTGACTCAACGAGGCTAGCCTGTATAAATAAAGGTTGAATGAATGAAAAAAAAAAAATCAAGTGTTTGAACGGCACTGTGGCACAGATGGTAGAGTTGCCACCTCCCAGCATGAAGGTCATCGGTTAGAATCCCGGCTGGTGGGCAATTCTGGGTGGAGTTTGCATGTTCTCTCCATGCATGTGTGGGTTCCCTTTCAGTGTGGTCTCTCGGTGCAACATACTTGCTATGGGAATTGTGCCCCCGCGTAATTACCTGAAGGAATACATTCACGCCTTTTACGGTAGGGGACGTCACTCCGCGTCAGAGGTACTAGCCTTTAGGTACTTAAGCGACTGACGCCCCTCCATCTTTCTCTTTTTGCCCTTCACCTCGCTGAAACACCTGAACATCGCGGGACTTCTCTGTTGTCGCGTCGCTTGATTGAGTTGAGCTTGCTCCCTACACTGAGCGTACAGAGAAAATTTTCCTGCGTACTGCTGGGCTGGCAAAAGCTAGTCCAGCATTTTTCTACTCACCCAAAGTTTTTCTTCTCTTCCGCAGCTTCGCTCGACGGCGCTAACTGCGTCACAACCTTCTGCTAATCTCTAGCAGTCTATCAGCAAGACGACAGAGAAAGCAAGACGACGGAGAAGACGGCTTCGAACAAAAGGAAACTAGGACCAACTTCTACTCTTCTCGTCTCCGGACATGGCTCCCGAGAAGGAAAAGCGGAGGACAAAGAAGAAGAAAACCAGGACGACGAGTCCTCGCTCGCGCCCATGCTCCCGCGGATGCGGCTACTCCCTCTCGGCAACGGACACCCATGAGCCCTGTCCTGTCTGCCTAGGGATCCTACACGCGAGGAAAGCGCTGGAATACCCCGACTCCTGTCTCCACTGTTGTCAAATGACGGCCACAGTGAGGAAACGCCGCGCGGACACGTTGGCCAAATCTATGGCAAGGACCACGGCGATGAAGATCGCACGTCGCACTAACCTGCTTGCTCCCGAACCGGAGCCCGAAAACGTGGACTTGGAGTGCAGTGGCCGAGTCGGAGAGGACAATGCGTCGGACTCCTCACTTGCCGTCAAGGACTCGACACCAGAAGTGTCCGACATAGACGCCGAATACGGTGACAAGGGAGAAACTGTTCATTCCTCCCAGAACCTGGCGCAGAACCTTCCGGAACCGGACTTGTCGGTACCTGCTCTGTTCGACCTGTACCATAGGGCCGCTAATGCCCTGCAGGTCATGTGGCCAGACCCCACGCCTTGCCAACAGGCTACGAGGCTGGCGGGAAGCTACTTCTACGCGAAGCAACCGACAACGTTGCAAAAAATGCCAATTTTTCCAGACTTTCTCATGGAACTCAAACGCTCCTGGGCGGAAACCAGGGCTCCCATCATGCTGCCATTGTCCCGACTCTTGGATGTCGCGGGAATGGAGGCTCTGGGCCTTGCCAGCACACCCCCGATAGAGGAGTCTCTGGTGGCTCACCTGGCCCCCACAGCCACGGGGATGAAACCAGCGCTACCCAGCAGGGCCTGCCGCGCTTCGGAGAAACAACTCGAGAAGTGCTACAAGGCCCAAGGCCTCGCGGCTCGCGCAATGAATGCGTCGAGCATGGTACAGGCGTACCTGGCAGAAAAACTATAGGATATCCAGGTAACAAAAGACGAACAGGCCGCAACTGAGGCCATATAAGAGGCCCGCTGTGCCTCTGACCTCATGCTCAGCATGATGGGGACAGTAGCTATTTCCCAGGGCAAAGCAATGGCAGAAATAGTTGTCGCCCAGCGCCATCTTTGGCTAACACTGTCGGACCTCCTGGAGAACCAGAGGTCCACTTTCCTACAGCACCCGATCGAGTCAACGGGACTCTTTGGGAGAGCCCTGGAACGTGTCCAGGCAAGGTTGGAACAAAGACGCAAACAAGCGGAAGCCCTCCGCAAGGGTTTGCCAAGGAAAAGATTCACCCTACCAAAGGAAAACACGCATGGTCTCCCACGGAAGAGACCCGCTGGGGACTGTGAGGCTTCTTAGTACCATCCGAGTGCTGCTTCGACCTCCTTCTACGGAAACCAGTTCCGGACCTGATGAACCAGGACAAACTGATAACATTACAGGTTTGCTCGCCCACGAGGTACAGGAACCTAACTTTCTGATCCCAGTCTCTGCTCGTAAAAAACTACGAGGAGCTGGTGACATGTGTGCGCGCACCAAATATGACTCGCCTATTGTATATGTAAACAAAACAGACACTGTTTCAGACATGTACAAAATTAAAAGTACCAAAGCACAGACTGCACTGGTTCTTGACTCAAGTCCCATTTTTATAAAACCCGGACCACATGGTCAAACTATGAACCACAGTAAGATACACGAGATCCGCCATAGACGTCCTGATCTCGCGATATCTTCTGTTGGGCCGAGCAACCTGCTCAAAAAAGCATGAGAGAGGTCAAAGGTCACCCCTTCAGCATGGAAACACGAGGAGCAGCAAGTCAACATCCCATCCAAGCTCAGTGTGCATGCTCAGGCTTGGGAGGCATGTCTACCAAATGATTGGGTCATGACAACAATACATTACAGGCTCAAGTTGCAGTTCTCAAAGAGACCGCCCCGTTTCTCAGGGGTCTTGCAATCTAAGATCAACCTTGCACGCGCACATGTGCTGAGGGAGGAAGTTTCAACGATGTTGCAAAAGTGAGTGATTAGTTTGGTCTCAGGACGCAAACTACGCTCTGGCCCCTAAAGCAAGTACTTCCTGGTGCCCAAAAAGGACCGTTCCTTGAGACCGATTCTGGATCTCAGGACTCTCAATAAAAGAATTAAAACTTTCAAGTTCAAAATGCTTACACTACGGCCAGTTCTCCAATCTGTGAGACCAGGAGACTACGCATGTACAATGGATTTGAAAGATGCCTATTTCCATATAGGCGTATGGAAGAGACACAGAAAGTTCCTCCGTTTTGCGTTCGAAGGAAACACTTATGAATTCAAAGCCTTACCCTTTGGTTTAAAGACTGCTCCGCGTACATTTACTAAATGTCTGGATGCAACCCTGACCCCTCTTAGGAATCAAGGACTCAGGGTCTTGAATTACCTGGATGACCTGCTAATTCTGGCTGGAAGCAGAAGGCAGGCCCTGTCACACTCCTTTAGGTGATTTTTCACCTGGAGTCTCTTGGTTTTGTCATAAACCTACAGAAAAGTGATTTGACTCTATCACGGGTTACTGTATTTTTGGGAGTACAGATCGACACCGTCCAGTACAGAGCATGGCTCTCGAAGGAACGAGTTTCCTCCATTCGCCGTTGCCTGGAAAAGTTTAAATTGGACCAACGGGTCCCTATGAAAACCTGCCAACGCCTCTTAGGCCTCTTGGCGGCAGCCATTCCCTGTGTGCCACACGCATTACTGAAAATGCGGCCCATACAAGTATGGCTGAATCAACAAATACAACCCGACCTGCCTAATCAGGCAGAGAAGGTTAGGATAGACCCAGAGTGCCTGGAGTTCCTGGAACCCTGGAGGGACTTGTCCGTTTTCACGGAAGGGGTCTCATTGGGAAGGGTGTCATCTCGTGTGGTCATCACGATGGACGCCTCAAAAACTGGATGGGGGGCGATCTGTAGAAACCAGAACGCCCGCGGCCTTTGGAATGAACAGGAAGCAAGATTACATATCAACTTCCTGGAGTTGTTGGCCGTATTCCTGTCACTAAAATATTTCTTCAATAAAGGTCTGATTGCTGGACAACACATCCTGGTGAAATCAGATAACAGGACCACAGTGTCCTTCATCAACAGGGAGGGAGGGACAAGGTCCCAGGCCCTCCTAGGACTGGCACAGAGGATGCTCACATGGTGTGCTCCAAGAATCTTGTCACTTAGGGCAACTCATGTCCCTGGTGAACTAAATTATGGGGCGGACGCCCTTTCAAGAGGACCTCTTTTGGCGTCAGAATGGAGCCTGAATCCACGGATTGTGGAACAGGTCTGGTCACGATTTGGGAAAGCTTCTGTGGACCTGTTTGCCTGCAGGGCTAGCTCACACTGTGACCTCTACTTTTCCTTGAGGGAAGCAGACGCTCCATTGGGTATGGATGCTCTGGCACATGATTGGCCTGCAGGGGTGCTCTACTATGCCTTTCCACCTGTCCCTCTGATCGGGGAGACATTGGAACGGGTACATCAGGGAGCTCTCTCCTTGATTCTCATAGACCCCAGGTGGCCACAGAAACCGTGGTTCCCGGAGCTGATTTCAATGCTATCTGGGATACCATGGCAATTGCCTTCTCACAGGGACCTACTGACTCAGGCGCGTGGACAGCTTCTACACCCACGTCCAGAGTTATGGAAACTTTCAGCCTGGCCTTTGAAGGGATCTGGCTGAGAGCTTAAGGCTTTGGTTGCTTTGTCCCAAAACAAAGAACAAAGTTAACAAGGACCTGAGAGGTTACCCTGTGCTTGGCTTGGGTTTTTCTACCTCTACATCTGTCACTCAATTTCTTGTGACATAGTGGGTCCATTTTTTCCTCCTGTTTCTCAAGATGTTCTATTGAGAAAAGGAGATGATAAGTTTTCACACTGATGGAGCACGCTTAAGCTGTCTGGTTGGTGTATGCATATATTTGCCTAGTGGAAACATCACGTTGGTGTTTCTTACATTTGTTTCCTCTTAGCATGTGCTTTCTGCATTCCCTGCAGAAAGTAGCTAGGTGATGCCTGTCCTTTAGGACGGAAGTTCTCACTTGTACTTTGCTGAGCATTTCAAAGGCATGAATAGATTATGTTCCCATAGCAAGTACTGTATGTTGCACCGAGAGACCAACTGAAAGGGAACTGAAAGTTATGCACCATAACTCATGTTCCCTGAAGGAAGGGAACGAGGTGCAACATATCTGGCCCTTCTCAATGCTGAAAGCTCGGTGAAGTGCAATTTTGGAGAAAGATGGAGGGGCGCAAGCCGCTTAAGTACCCAGAGGGCGGGGCCTCTGGCGCGGCGGTGACGCCCCTAGCCATAAAGGCGTGAGTATATTCCTTCAGGTAATCGTGCGGGGGCGCAATTCCCATAGCAAGTATGTTGCACCTCGTTCCCTTCCTTCAGGGAACATGAGTTATGGTGCATAACTTTCAGTTTTCTGACCTATGCTGATATAACCTTAAACTATTGGA